>PVKV010014757.1:18875-56303 GCA_004027835.1 Alouatta palliata | reverse complement strand
TATGCAGCCATCAAAAATGATGAGTTTGCATCCTTTGTAGGGACATGGATGAACCTGGAAGCCATCATTCTCAGCAAACTGACACAGGAACAGAAAACCAAACACCGCATATTCTCACTCATAGACGGGTGTTGAACAATAAGAACACATGGACACAGGGAGGGGAGCATCTCACACTGGGGTCTGTTGGGGGGAAAAAGGGGAGGGACAGCAAGGGGTGGGTGCTGGGGAGGGATAGCATGGGGAGAAATAACAGATACAGATGATGGGGAGGAAGGCAGCAAATCACACTGCCATGTGTGTACCTATGTAACAATCTTGCATGTTCTTCACATGTACCCCCAAACCTAAAATGCAATAAAAAGTATATATATACATATATATATATATATATATATATATATATATATATATATATATATAAAAAGAAAGAAATGAACGTGGTACCTGGTAGTCGGCAGTGCCTTGACAGATACCTCCTGTCCTTAATACAAGACATGTTTGTCCTCATCATCACAGACCTAATAGGCTAACCACAAACTACTTTCCCTTTGACACTATCTTGTTTTTAAAAGGGGAGATGTCAGTACACTCTAAAGATATCAAATCAGGCAAAATGCCACTGGTGGGTTTTTTTCTTCTTTTTCTCTCCTGAGCTTGATAGACATGACACTAGATTCTACCTGAGAGACTAATCAAGAAGAAAGGCTAAGGACAGTCAGAAAAGAAAAAAAATGGGGTGGTTTTGCCTTATCAGATAAGCAAGCACATTATAAAATACAGCTGTAAAGCTGGCACATCACCAGCACTCAGTAAATATTCTTTTGACATTTTTTTAAATACCTGTTCTGGAATCAAGTTACCATCATTAAACTGTAAAAATAATAGTAATGACAAAAAGCACTCTTCATGGCACTCTTGCTGAATGCCAGGCTCTGTGTGGAGAGCTTTATCACACGTGGGTTATCTCACTTCAACCCACAACAGTATTTCTCACACCCAACTACAATTCACTTGTGGATCACACCTGTAATCCCAGCATTTTGGGAGGCTGAGGTGGGAGGATCACTTGAGCCCAGAAGTTTCAGACCAGCCTGGGCAACATAGAGAGACTCTGCCTCTACAAATAATTTTAAAAATTAGCCAAGTGTGGTGGTGTGCACCTATAGATCCAGCTACTCAGGAGCCTGAGGCAGGAGGATCACCTGAGCCTGCCAGGAAGTTTAGGCTGCAGTGAGCCATGATTGTGCCACTGTACTCCAGCCTTGACAATAGAATGAGACCTTGTCTCAAAAAAAAAAAAAAAAGGCATAGCTGTAACTGTCCTAAGAAACTGATTTTGACTTTGGGCAAGTTAACTATGTGCTATGATCTAAGTGTTTGTGTTCCTCTAAAATTCAAATATTGAAACCTAACCCCTCACTGAGATGGTATTAAGAGGTAGGACCTTTGGGAGGTGATTAGGTCATGAGGTCCTTGTGAATAGGATTACTACCCTTGTAAAACAGGCCGAATGGAGTCTGTTTGCTCCTTTTACCATGTGAAGACACAGTAAGAACCTACCATGTATGAGGACCTGGCTCTCCCCAGACAGCCTATCTGCTGGCACCTTGATCTTGGATATCCCAAACTTCAGAGCTACAAGAAATAAATGCTTGTTGTTTGTAAGCCACACAGTGTATAGTATTTTTTTAACAGCAGTCCAAACAGACTACAAAACTATGTCTCCCAATCTGTAAAATGCCATAACAATAATAGTCTCCACCTGCCAAGATAGGTGCAAAGATTAGATTTTGTACCTGGAGCTAGGACCAGAGAGTCTGGCCCAGAGCCAAGTCTCGGTAAAGTGGTACCATCATGCCTGTGCACCAGAATCACTTTTGCATTTGAAATGAGTGTTACTGACACATGATTGGAAGCCATACGACAATAAAAATAAACTCATCACATCTGGTCCTGAATCAAGCACTCGTACTCCTTACAAGGCGGACTGATTACCACAAAGGCCCCCAGCTGAGAAACTCAGTCAACTTCAATACTCCACCAGCAGTCCTTACTTTCCAATCACTCTGGGACTTGTTTTTCTGCTGGTTGCTTTCCCTTTGCCTGAAGCTCCACTACTCTAAAAATTAACATTAAAAAAAAATATCAAACATTTCCTTCAATCTTCCTCACAACCGACTGAAACTTCTCCAGTGCCAATAAAGTCTCTAAGTGATTTTTTAAATTACCTAAACAAACACTGCTGAGTTAATAATCAATTCTGAGAATTAATTATAAAACTATGCATGAGAAAAGTAAAAATTCAAACAGTAAAAAAAAAAAAAGCCTTTCATCTTTGTCTAACGGATTCATCATCAGTCCTCCTCTTTAGAGGTATCAGTGTTAAGTTTCTTATAAATTGTTATATACAGATGAATCTGTGTGTGTACATTTGTTAACACACACATACACACAACTCCACTGTACTAACTTTACTCCACTGTGGACATCTTGCTTTTCTCAATCCTCTATTTTAGAACACTTTTAAGATCAACACCTTCTTTCTAAGAGCTGCATAACATTCCACCAAATAATTTAGGCCATAACTTAACAAATTCCCATTTTTGTATATTCATGTCATTTATGCTTTTTTGTTATAAATGATGACGCAAAAATCGCCATCTTTACACATATATCTTTGTAGGCAGAAATACAATCCATACAATAAAAATTAGGAATTGGAAAAACAAGAAATGAAATGGCCAGATGAAAGTTTACAAATTTCTAATTTTTTTAAGGGAAGCATTTTCTGCTTATGTATAAAGATTTCTAATCTTGACAGCTACCGTCAAAGTTCCCAATATGAAATTTTCAGATGTTTTGATCCTTTAGGCTTCCATGACCAACGCAGAGGTGTCTGTTTCATCACTCCTGCACCAGTAATTGATGCTCAGTTCATATTTATCAATCTCACTGGCTTAAAAAAATAGCATTTATCACTATTATAATATGCATGTCTTTCCTTATAAATTAGGTCAAGTATATTCAGTTGCCCGTTTATATATCTCTTTCTACTCACTGCCAATTTCTGAATCATTGACTGTCTTTGAAAGTACTGTTGGGAAGGTTATCAAGTAGCCTCGTCTTCAAGACCATGGACACTATATCTTATTCTCATCATCCTGGCAATATATGACATCAACAACCATCAAATCCTTCAGGATTCTCTTCTCCCTTCCCTGCCATGACCATTTGCTGTGCTGGTTCTGCTCCATGGACTGCAGGCCAATCTTCTCCCTAAATCCTAAAGAGGGGCATATCCCAATGTCCCGACCCTGCCTCCCTTTTCTTCTCACCTAACATCCTTAAGTTGTTTACGTGCAAAAGATTTCCAAATGTTGATCCTCAAATCACCTGAGACCTAAACCCACGTTTTCAACTTTCTGCTGAACACCTCTAGCAGAGGGATGGATGTCCTTCCCATACTTCAGATAATGAACAAGGTCAACAGGCATGAAGCACTTAATCTGTGCTTATACTTGACATTTACTGCATGTCACGTAATTCTCCACATCCAAGAGAGAATACACCAACTTCACTGTCCACCTTCCTCAAATCTTGTTCACCTCCTTGAGCATCAAACCTCAGTTAACGACTCTACACTCACATCCTTCCCCCTTCTTCTCATCCAGATCCTGCCAATTCTGCCAGTGAATGGTCTTCGTATATCTATCCTGCCTTACCATTTCTACCTCTGGCTCAGACTGCTGAGATCACTTGTCTTTTACATCAATCTTAACACCGCCAGAGTTCTCTACTGAGGATATAAATAACATCACGTGAATCTGCCTCTTCCAGGTACCTGGGCTCCAGGCCTACACTGGCAAGACACAGAACTCACAGTTCCTGTCCCAGCAGGTCCAATATTTAAGAAGACTCATGTCAATACATAATCCTTTCTCAACAGATCAGTGGCTCACCAGGTCTCATTCCCCTTGTATCCCAGACAGCACCCAGCACAATCCTATGTGGCTGGTAGGTGCTTTATAAATACTTTCTAAAGTTACACAGTACAATTTTCTAGCATGTGCTTATATTATTCCAAAGAAGAAAAAGAACTTCTATACACATGAAAATCCATAATAAAGAAAAATCTTTCTAAAGTTTATCTTCTATGATTGAATATACACAGAAACATAACATTCCCTTAGAACAAAAAAGTCAAACCCTTACTCTAAATAGCTTTAGAAATAACTCTAAAGTCACAAAAAAGCAGATTTTAAAAACACTGGGTTTTAGTGATTACAAATCAAAATAATGATTCCTTACTTGCCAAGAGAAAAAAACAGATTCAGATGAGTCAAATAACGTTCTGGAAATCTTTTGATTTTATGGTCTTCAGCTGCCCCAATCAGGCATCCGAACTACCGAACATTAACCTCCACAAGTTGATATGACAAAAGCAAAAAGGCCATGTCATAAGTCAAATATCCACCAACTTGGTCGAGAAGTCAATAAAATCAAGTGGCTCTGTGTGAACTGTGCCTGTCAACTTGAAGGACACATCCCATTCAGGTCTACTTCATTCTTTAAGGTCAAACCCATTTAAAAAGTAACTTTTCCAAAGAATCTTTCTAAACTGATTACAAAGAGGTCACTGAAAAGGAAGCACAGACTATTTTTCAGTGAATGAAGAGAAGGATTCTGAAAAGCATTACTTTGTAGAAATATGTAACAAGATTAAATTCTGTGTATAACACGTTTCCTCTCTTAACATCAGCATATTTCCAAACACGTGTAAAAAGCGTCCTTGACTTTCTCCTAGGAGTCAGGACTTTGTCAAAGTTTTCCCATCCACTCTCTAACATGAAGTTAGGAACTGCTATGTTATCGATTAGACATTCAGGGAATCAAAATTATCTCTAACTAAAAGATTAAAAAGTAACATGGTTAGTTATTAAGAGAACTGCTGAGTTATTAGAAATTAGGGGTTCGCCTGACAGCTCGTGATGCCCCCCTCAGCACTCTCACCTTCCCCTCAACTATTTCACATCTTCACGGAAGTGTTCCCTTGATGCTTTTTTAAAAGGGGAACAAGAAAATCTCAAGTAAATAGGAGGGAGAGAGTTTATAGAATCTTCTCCTTTACCACCAGGGTCCCCTCCAGGGCAATGAGAACGGGACAGCAGTGCACGAAGTCCTCCAGGCCCCCAGAGGCCACAGCCTGGGCCCGGTGGGCCAGGGAACAGCCAGTGACACTTTTAAGTCCAGGCTGGCTTTGGGGGAGCTGCAAACAGGCTCCCTCCGGGTGGGAGCGCGACGAGGGGGCGGGGCGCGGGCGGCCCCACTCACCTGCGATTCAGGGGCCGGACCCTCACGGCCACCTTGACCGATGCCATCGCTCATCCCGACCTAGCCTGCGCGGGGTCCCACCAGCCCAGAACTCCGCGGCCGCCGGCGACTCTGGCGACTCAGATCGTGGCTCCCGCCCACTTCCCTCTCGCCTCCGCCCCTCTGCCTCCGGCCGGACCTGGAGTTCCGCGGCGGCCCCACCTGCCAGGCCACTGAGCATGCCCAGAGCGGCTCCGGCCCGCGTGATCCGCGCGCCGCGGTTTGGAGGCGGCCGGGCGGCGCAGAGGGGCGGGGCCGCAGGGCCTGGGTGCCGCCTCCGTGGTCGCCAAGTCTGGAAAGGCCACGTTGTGGACCGTGGCGCACAGGTTATGAAGGGCGACCAGGGGCGGATGATTTCAGGAAAATTAGAACTCACTCTCATAGCCTGAAAAACTGGAGAGAAGAGAATCCCAGCAATTTTAAAGTCAGAGGCTAGGATCAGAATTCTGGGGTCAGATGACCAAAGCCAGCTTTTCAGCCCTTAACAAGGACCTGGCTTCACCGAGACAAGCGTGAGTTAACTCATCCATTTTACGCACGAACAAACTGAGGCTCTGCTCAGAGATGATTACAGCTTGTTAGTGGCGAGCTCCGCTAGGACCTTCTCTGCTACCCTAAGGAGGTCCAAGCGTATGTTTTGGACCCCTTAACTCAGGATATCGAGAAATGAAAATTAATAGGGCATTGGATGTTGTAAATGTGTGCGGGAATGTCGTTATATTGGCTGGAATCAAATCTTATTTGGACTTGTTTTGCACTGTTGTTACACTTCAGTAATTTTTACTTTTATTCATAAGGGAGTTAAAGGCGAGGACAACTGGTATCTTAAGGCTTAGGGCCTCTGGTAGAAGTGAGCGCCAGCTCCCCTCCTGTGTGGAATGCAAATCCATTCATTCAGTGCATCAGGCATCCATGAATTCGTTTATATACACCCAGAAGCCCATCTGGGAGCCACAGGAGCAGAACCTCCAGGAAGCCAAGCTATAATGGGGGACTCGAATGGAGGCGGAGCTCCTCTTTTTAAGTCCTGGCCCCAAAACTAGCCTTGTCAGCCCTCCATTCTGAATTACTGGGCGCCTCTGAGGCTTCTTGCCTCATCTGCAAATCAGGAAAAACGGCATAGTGTAGGTGAATGCATTAAGTGAGATGATGTCTGCGAATACGCAACCAGCTTAGACAAATAATTATCTTCATCACTTTCCCTGGACTCCTAGAGCCAGCACGGAATCATAGCATCCCTTTCTTCCTAGAGCATGGAAATCGCTAGGTTTTCCCTCTGTCTAGAGCAGACCTGGGTGCGAATTTGACCAACGGATAGCAGGAAAACCCGGAGCAGGCCATTAAGGAGCGGGCGAGCGGGCCAAGCATGCGCAATAGCGGCGGGTTGGTTTGAGAAGACTCCAGGGAGCCAGCGCGGCGCCCTAGCTGCCCGGGGCAGGAGCGGGGCCCGCCTTATATGGGAGCTGCTTGGGGACAAAATGCGCGGGCCCAAGGAGCGACGCGGGGCTGAGAGACCGCCACCTGGGGGAGACGGCGCGCGGACGCCAGGCCAGTTCTTAGGGACAGTAGTATTCAAACTTTTCAGGAGTGCTAGCTTACTCATGACAGCGGTTTTCTATATACGGGTTTTATTGGTCGGTGGTTTAGGAGGTTTTGCTCATTCATTGGTTAATGTAATTCCAACAACCTGCACGTTTATAAGCCCCCAATCCATCCACGACTTTGCCGTCTAACACAAAACAGACCATCGCAGGCCGGCAGGCACTTTAGACAACAAACAGCATGCCTGGAGCTTTTGAATAGGAAGCAACAAGGCTTCGTCATCGCAGACGGGACAGAACGGGCACTTTCTTATCAGAAAATATTTCTATTGGAGTGTGAAGGAAGTTTCTGAAAGGGAAGATTATTATAAGATAAGGGGTTTGCTCATCTTCTCAAACTTGAGTGTTCCTGCTTTAAAGAGCTTTGCAAACTTGAATGTTTATAGAAATCACCTGGCGGTCTAATGAAACTACAGCTTCTGACGGGCAGATCAGAAGGGAAACCTGAGACGCGGCATTTCTACAACACTCTGGGAGTGAAGCTGCTGCCATTGCCACTGCCACCCTCTCTGCAAGGAACCAGGGGATAGATGACCTCTAAGCAAACTGAGAACTTTGAAATACTGATAGTGAAAAACAGTCACAGGAGCTCTAGACCAGGCACGGTGGCGCATGCCTGTAATCCCAGCACTTTGGGAGGCCAAGGAGGATGGATCGCCAGACCTCAGGAGGTCGAGACCAGCCTGGGTAACACGGTGAAACCCTGTATCTACGAAAAAAAAAAAAAAATTAGCCAGGCATGGTGGCGTGTGCTCGTAGTCTCTGCTACTCAGGAGGCTGAGATGGAAACAATCGCTTGCGCCTGCGAGGTGGAGCTTGCAGTGTGCTCCAATCTGGGTGCCAGAGTGAGACCCCGTCTCAAAAAAAAAAAAAAAAAAAAAAAAGGGAGCTCTAAATCCAGGGCCCAAAAGGTCAATAATAGAATTCAGGGATCCATGTGAGTCATGTGCCAATGCATAAAAATAATGGCCAAAACTATGAAAGCTTAAAAACCGGTTATTATTTCTCTCAATTCTGTGGGTTGCTGGTGTCACCCGTCCTATGTAGCTGGGGTCTCGGCTCAGTTGGGGTGAGGAAAAGTTGGTGCATTTTGCTTTTTCATCCTCAAAAAGTTTAGACCAGGTTCCAGGTTTCTTGCAGCGGCAAGCCACCTCTCCAGAAGTGTACATAGCCTTCGTTTGACTCACCTTTGCTGACCTTCCATTGACTAAAGGCAGTCATGGCTATGCCCAGTCAGTGTGGGAGGAGCACCCACCAGGAGGGAGTGGGTACTCAGGGGAGCCACTAAATAACAAACCTAAGATCACATTTATTTTCTAATACTTTGATAGTTATAGTTCATATAATTGATTTTCCTTGTAATCCCATTTATTTTATTTTATGCATTTAAAATGTTATCCTGAAAGTGGTCTTTTCACCAAATAACCAAAAAAAGGGTTAAGAATCTATTGTTTTAAATAATAGTTTGGATGGATAAAAGACTTTTTTTTTTTTTTGAGATAAAGTTTTGCTCTTGTTGCCCAGGCTAGAGTGCAGTGTGTGGTGGTTAAATCTCGGCTCACCGCAACCTCCACCTTCTGGGTTCAAGCTATTCTCCTGCCTCAGCCTCCTGAGTAGCTGAGATTACAGGCATGCACCACCATGCCCAGCTAATTTTTGCAATTTAGTAGAGACAGGATTTCACCATGTTGGCCAGGCTGGTCTTGAACTCCTGACCTCGTGATCCACCCTTCTCGGCCTCCCAAAGTGCTGGGATTACAGCCACCGTGCCAGGCTGACATTTATTTTCTAAGAAGGCTGAATGTGATGCGAAGGAGAAGAGAAAATTGGTAGACCTGGATTAAAACCCAAATGGTCTCAAACAGAGTATAACCCGGTCACCAAGATGCATGTGTGCATGGCTGTGGGGGTGGGGGATGTGGTTGTTTGGTTTGTTTTGATGTAGTTTATTTTGGTCTTCATTTATTGTTGGAATTTTTTTCTGATATTTAGCAATCTCTTTTTTAAAACTTTTTTAAAAATCTTTTTTAAATCCCTTTTTAATAAACTTTTTTAATTGCTGAAAACTTTTAAGTGATTTAAACTCTCTGAGTCTTAACTTCTTCATTTTGAAGTGAAATAGCACTGTAATAGAATGTTCACTCCACCTCAAAATATTTGAATCATCAGGGAATACTGTTATCAGAAGAAAAATACTGTATTCCCATGAGCTATGTTTTTTCTTTATAACTTGACTTTTAAAAAATCCTGATGAACATCAGACTGCCACACTTAAATTGGGACAAAGGATACAACTGACACCTCATAAACCCATCTGTTTTCCTGTACTGACCATAAGCATTATATCACATGGTACATCTAATATGTCCTACAGGAGTGCCTTACACCAAGGGACTTAAGTTAAATTTAAGAGCTATGCGGTGAGCCAATAAGAAAAACAAGTGTTTTCCTGGTTTTCAAATAAATGTATAATAAATAATAGTACCAGAGACAGAAATCATAGATACCAAGTTCAAACCCAACACCATTTTTTTTTTTGCTCCTGTCTCAGCCTCCCAAGCCACTAAGATTACAGGGGCCTAATTTTTGTATTTTTAGTAGAGATGGGGTTTTACCATGTATGCCAGGCTGGTCTCAAACTCCCGGCCTCAAGTGATTCACCCCCTTCGGCCTCCCAAAGTGCTAGGATTGCAGGCATCAGCCACCATGCCCAGCCTACCATTTTCATTTTCTAAGTCACAAAATTTAAAGTATATTTAGAATCGTCTAAAATATTAAACAATAAAAGCACGGATAATTTGAAAAATTATACTTTGGGGCCAGAGAGAAAACCTGAGCTAATCACAAAAGTCATACTTAGTAATTTTAGCAAAGCTTTAGGCTGGTAGCCATGAATACCAGCTTTCTTTTACAGCAAAAGTGAATAAAGAAATCACAGTAAATTCAATTTAATAGAAGCTATCACCCTAAATCATAGTCATTTTATATACTAAAATAAAAAAGATTGTTTTCAATTGCATATAACTGTATACAACTATAGATATATAAAAAACTGTATCTTTGGTCACAAATAGTTCCTAACTAGTAGTCTTTGTAGAATCTGTGGCCTCATTTTAACTTCTGAAGAGTGAGAAACCATATTTATTTAAAGGGATAGGGAAAGTCTCATGGATGAATTAGTTTTGGGGATCTGTCTTGCAGGAGGGACAGAATTTGAACCCCAGAATGGTGAGGAGGTGACCTCTAAAGCAGAGGAACTTCCTTGAACAAATGTTTAGTGTTGGAAAAGCAAGTCCTGCTTCTGGAATTGTAAGAAAGCCTCTTTACCTGAAGCACAGTGTGAAGTTTAAAAATAGTCGTAAATGCTTCTCTTTCCTGGACTCATACCTTGCAGTGTCATTTTGCAGCTCCCCTCAATGGGAACTGGAATCTCTTTCTCCACCTCTTCAATATGGCTGACCCTAGAACTTGCCTTGGCACACAGAATGCAGCAGAATTGGCTTCATGTTGTTTCTAAGCCTTGCCTTCACATGCCTTGCATGCTTCCTAACTCTGGCTCTAGGACACTTGTTGCTGTCATGTAAGCAAGCCCAAGCTAGCCTGCTGAATGATGGTATGTCCCAGTCAAATCCAGCACTGCAACCAATAGCCAGCCAGCCACCAGACATGTGAGTGGGGCCACCTCAAACCAGCCAACCTCCACCAAGTCATCAGATGTAAGAGTGAGAACAGCCCAGAATGACTGAGCCGGTTCAGACCAGCAGAACCACCAAGCTAACCTGTAGACTTAGGAGCAGTGAACCCATGATTGTTATGGAAGCCATTCTGTTTAGGGTGTGTGTGTTACTGCTTGCATCCAAATACATCCTGTCTTACCTAATGAGAAAAGGCCCTGCTCAAGGGCTTTTGCAGCTGTAGTTGGGCACAAGAAGCATCTTTGTGGCTTACTCTATACACGAGGAGATCAAGGCTCAGACCAGGTACTCTGACTGTGAACAACACTTTCCTTACCCCTCTGTGCACTTAAATCAATGAAGCAGATTCACAGAAGCATGCATGCTCTCTGAACACAGTATTTGCATTCCTATCTCCAAACCTTTGCTCCACCGTGCATCTAGTAAGAATGCCTACTTCTCTCCTCTCCTCCGTCAAGTTCTTTCTTTGAGTTCTACCTTCCCTAGTCTTCCTTCACTGCACCAACCCACAGTGATCGCAGTCTCTTCCAAATGCTTTGTAACTTGGTAGGCACCACTCACTTGTGACTCATTGGAGCATTTTAAAACTTGTCTTTCTGTGTCTCTCTTCCAGTGAAATTACAATTTCATTGAGAGTAAAAGCAGGCCTAAAAAAGGAGTTCTCTATACTTCCAGGAGTGCCAGTGTGGTAAAAATTTAACTTGACAATTAGCAAAACCAATAAATTCATTCTGTTCCTGTAGGTGATCAGTATATGAATATGGATTCCTACGTGATGATTTTCTGGCCTATTTTGTCCCTTTTTTTGTTACTTTAACCAGGCCATAACATAAAGGTTATGTCATTTGTAACTGTCAAGCTTAATTAAGCCCATTATAATTCATTAACCCCTGTGCTTGCTTTGTAATTAACATTGATTAACACAAACAAGTACAAAATAGGCCATCAGCACTTTCCAGAAGTGCTGATTACAATTATATTGGTAATTCAATACAGTATAGAAGATGGCAGGATAGTAACTTGCACTCTCTTTACATAAGGAAATAAATGCTACCATGCAAAACTAAGCCAAGAAACAAAATACTTTCCTAATCCAACTCACCGATTAAACCTTTACCCTGTTAACCCACTCTGTGACTGTGTAAACCTCCAGTAAGATTACTGAAGGCACAGCTCCAAGTAACTTGTTTAATTGCGTTCCAGGGACAAAAGAGGGAAGCGCTTCAAAGCTGACAGACAGATGGTAGAGTGTCCAGTCACAGCAAAGTAGGCCCTGAGGCTCATGACAGGCAACTCTGGGGCTGAGATCTCACTTGTAGTTCTGGGATAAAGTCCAGGGTTTGATGGCAGCAGACCGAACTGTAAAGACGCTCAACAATGCACACCCCAGAGACATTGAATCTGAAAAGCTTTGAGTGAATAACAATCTGGAAATGAACTCTATCTGCCTGTTCACCATTCCCCCGCAACAAAAAATAAAAATCTATATTCCAGATGGTGTTCAAGTTCCCTTTCCCCGAGACCTCAGGGAGGTGCTCCTGCAATCCACGTTAAGGGGAGTTCACCATGCTCACATGGGAATACAGTAGATTGCCAGTAGGGACGGCCATAGCTTTGTACTTCCTCGTATTTCCAGGAATAAAGCTAGGGTGCCTAGGAGCTGCAGCAATTTTTCTTCTGTGTAAAATAAGCAAGCAGGACTCTGCCCCACTGCACTCCAGGGAAAGATTAAGAGAATTGATATCATGCAAATCAATTGGCCCTGTGCAGATGACTTGATAATGAGGCCACTGAGTTCTTATGGTTCACTGTTATTGCTCCAAAACTTATGCTACAAAAATCGTTCAACTGCTCGAAAAGGAGTGTTAGTACAAAACGGGGTGTTCCAAAGTTGTTGCTGAGAGGTATGTAATGTTTTTGAAGATCCCTGAGATACTAAGACTTCTGTATACATGAATGACTCATAGAGAAGAAATATACCAGATGAAAACATATGGAGAAGTTTGCTGAAGGTCATGTGACTTTTAGAGCCAAGATCTGTGTCCTTATAGCTCAGGCCTTTTCCTTCAGCCCCTCCTTCTCAGCAAAGATGTGTTGGAGAAATCACTAGAAATGGAAAAGCAGCATCAGAAGCAGAACTAAATAAAGAGATAGGGAAAGAAACAAATACATGTTGATACGAGGGGTCAGCCTTAAGCAAGACTGCAACACTGATGCAGCACAGGAAAGCTTCAAAATTGGGTCTTAGCCCAGGAGGGTTCTTGGCTTCACCCAGGAAATAATTCAAGGGTGAGCTGGCGGTAGTGGACTGTAAGTATTACTGAAGTGGCAGTGTACAGTGGTAGCAGAGGCACTGCTCCTTGTGGAGCAGAGATTCCCAATAGGCACTGTGCCCAGAGTAGCAGCTCAGAGGCAGTTCTGCACTCATATTTATACACATTTTTAATTATGTGCAAATTAAGGGGTGGTATATGCAGAAACGTCTAGGAAAGTGTGGTAACTTCTGGTTGCTGGGTTATTGCCATGAAAAGGGGTGATAACTTCTGGATGTTACCATGGCACACTGATGGGTGTGTCTTATGGAAAGCTGGTCCTTAATTTGGTCCAGTGTCCCAGCCCCACCTCTGGAATTGAGTCCTGCCTCCTACCTCAACTTTGGTGACATTTGTCTTTGGTGTCCACAGCCTTTCTTCCTGCCATTGTCAAGCACCATACTCAAGGTCTCATCTCCATCCCAACAGGGCTATAGACAGTCATTTGATCCTTTTTCTCAGCATCTTATTTTCTCTTCCTCATACACTCTCTCTGTCTCTCTCTCTCTCCCCTTTTGTTTTTTGTTGCTACAGTAAGGTACACCAAGACTTTTTTTCATTATTTATTTTTTAAAATAAGATATGAAATGCATTCAGTGATGTACATAAAGTGTACAAATATTAAATGTTCAACTGGATGAATTATTTCATATGTATATACCCATGTAACCACCACCCAGATGAGATTCAGAATGTTTCTACCTTCCTAGAAAGCTCCCTCGAAGTACAGGCTTTTTGTTTTAGTCAGGTGTATTGACATGTCAGTTTGAGATAGTTATATTCAGAGTTCTTAGTGTGCAGTTTTATGAGTTTTAACAAATGCATACATTTGCGTAGCTACCAATATAGTAAAAACATAGAACAGTATCATCATCCCATAAAGTCCCTATGCCCCTTTGTAGTAAATCTCCCCCAGCCCCTGCCAAACACTAATCTACTTTCTGTTCCTACAGTTTGTCTGTTGTAGAATATATTTTGAGTCTGATTTCTTTCACATAGTATAATACATTTGAGATTCATCCATGTTTCAATAGTTCCTTTTATTACTGAGTAGTATTTATACCACAGTCTGTATATCCATTCACAAGTTAAAGGACATTTGGGTGTTTCCAGTTTTTGTCAATTATGAATAAAGCCACTACAAACATTCACATATAGGGTTTTGTTTGAACTTAAGTTTTCATTTCTTCTGGGCAAAAACCAAGGAAGTCGAATTTCTTGGTCTATGCCAAGTACATGTTTTATTAAAAAAAAAAAAAAAGAAAAAAGAAAAAACATTTCCTGGAATAGGTGTACCATTTTGCATTTCCGCCAGCAATGTACAAGAATCTTCGTTCTCCATACGCTCACCAGCAGCTGGGATTGCCAGTTTTTTAAAGTCATTTTACCAGGTGTGCACAGATTTTTGAAGCTGCATAACATGTTCATAGATTTTATTGCCATCTTCAGAGAAGATGTAAGATCAGTCTTAAATATCTAACTATATGAGAGCAACTTGGCTCATACTAATTAGGCAGTTCATATTAACATCCTTAACTAGAGTTACTTTTACTTGTTCAGTCAAATTGGTTAGTTGTCTATACCTTAAGCAGTATTGATGCCCATTTCCCTAACACACTTAAAGGCAAAACCCCTGATTCACATCTGCTGGTGTCCTACAAGGTATGCCTGAAAGTTATGGCTGCTCACTTCTTTTTAGCACCTTTAAAACATTCAACCACCTTCCTCTAATCACCCTTGTTTAGGTGTGTTTTCTGTACCAAGAAAATGAAACATCCTTCCAGCTTCTACCTTCAAAAATATATCTATCATGGAAATCCATTGGGATGTCCCCATAAAAATATATATGTATGTATACATATATAAACTGCTAGGCTGGAGAAGAAAAAAAATGCTTCGTTTCAGTAAACAAATCATCTCTCAGCGACTTGCTAGAAAATTCAACCACTTTCCTACTGAGTCCTCAATATGCACATGACCACACACTGCAATTCTCTGGAAGTAACCACTTGCTGATTTTTCTGTCTCAGGCAGAAACATACATAGTCAGAACCTGGTCTTCACCAATTTGTCATACAAATTCCTCTCTGCCTGTTGCTACTTTCAGGATTTCATTCCTAATGCCTCATTCATTTGCATCAGCCTCTCTCACCTGCTGGTGCCAATAGGATGCTATCTGCGAGGAGGCTGTGAAACGTGCACCTCCTAAACATTACTCATGTCTCTCCTTCCCTGCCTCCGCCCCCAAGCTATTTCTGTCTCATTCCCAAACAAGCAAACATACTGGACATCTCAGCTGCATCTTTTAATTTTTTTAACTTTATTATTTACTTTAAATAATAGATGCAAAAGGACAAAAAGATACAAAAACTAGAGCTGGCAGCCTCACTTCCATTCTCTTGCTAGCTCTCCAGTTCTCTTGCCAAGAGGCAACTCCTGTTACCAGTGTCTTGTGCCATTCCAGAAAGAGAGATTTTATCTGCTTACAAACATACCATCTCGATATTTTTATTCTTTGCACAAATGTAACAAGCAATAACAACCTTTTAGAAACGTGTTTCACATAAAATCAATGTCTTGTAAAGCATTTCATTTCACTATATCAACGTCTTGTAAACCATTTCATTTCACTACTGAGGTATACGGGTATTCTACACTTACACCTCAGTAGATTTGATTCATTCTTTTTAAGAGTTGTGTAATGTTCAATGTTGCGTACCTACCATGATTGATCAAAAACTTTTAAGTATCTAAAATAATGATTTAGTGGCTTAAAGAAGATGGAAATTCAGGCTGGGCACAGTGGTTCATGCCTATAATCCCAGCACTTTGGGAAGCTGAGACAGGCAGGTCACTTGATGTCAGGAATTCAAGACCAGCCTGGCCAACATGATGAAACCCCACCTCTACTAAAAATACAAAAATTAGCCAGGCATAGTGGTATACACTTGTAATCCCAGCTACTCAGGAGGCTGAGGCAGGACAGTGCTTGAACCTAGGAGGCAGAGGTTGCAGTGAGCTGGGATCACACCACCACTGCACTCCAGCCTGGGCGACAGTATGAGACTGTCTCAAAAAAGAAGATAGAAGTTTATTTCGTGTAAAAAATGAGCAGAGTTGGGTCACTCAGGGATGCTATGGGCAGCTACAGTCTCCAAAACTGAATTTCTGTCTCGTTGTTCTTTCTTCTGGTGTTGGAAGATGGCTGCTTAAGCGCCAGGCTTCACTTCTGCATTCCAGCCAGAGGAAAAACCAACATGTTCCCTCATGAGAAGGACACTTCCCAACCTTGTAATATTTACTTTACAAAACACACAAGGGAAGATAGAAAATGTAGTCACAATCCAGGAAACCTGTTAAAAATTTGGGACTCTATTAAGAAGGAAGGAGGAGAGAATGAATATTGGGGTATAACAATTAGTTTCTGTGCCAGAATTGTTGCCTATCTTTTGTTCTTACATAAAGTGCTGAAGTAGGTTTTCGTTGAGTGCATTTCTTTTTCTTTTCTTTTTTTTTGTTTTTTTGGATGCAGAGTCTCGCTCTGTTGCCTAGGCTGGAGTGCAATGTCATGATCTCAGCTCACTGCAACCTCCGCTTTCAAGGTTCAAGCGATTCTCCTGCCTTGGCCTCCTGTGTAGCTGGGACTACAGGTGTGGGCCACCACGCTCGGCTAATTATTTGTATTTTTTGGTAGCGAGGGGGGTTTCACCATGTTGGCCAGGCTGGTCTCGAACTACTGATGTAAGGGATCCGCCTGTCTCGGCCTCCCACAGTGCTGGGACTTTAGGCATGAGCCACTGCACCTGGCCTTGAGTGCAACATTTCACACTGTGTGTTGAGGGTGATCCATAAAATTTCTGGCTTACAGGGTATGTGCCTTTTAATTTTCATGGATATTATTACCAATTGCCATCCATTGACAAGGTACCAAGATTATAAGAGAATGCCTGGTTCCCCACAACCTTGATAGTCCAAATTGTATTTATACTTTTTTTTATCTTTACCAATATGAGGGTTAAAATGTGGTATCCCAAATGGTCTTAATGGGACTTAATAGGACTTCCTCTTACTTTTTAATGAAGTTGAGTATTTTCTCAAATGTCTAGGAACCATTCGTATTTCCTTATCTCTGAATTGTTTTCACCACTTGCCCATTTGTTCATTGAATTATTTTCTTGTTACTCTGTAGAAATAATTTATAAATCTGGAAAAGTAGCATTTTCTGTGGTATCTGTTATAATTTTTCCCACAGTTTTGGCTGCTTTTTGTGTTATTGTTTCCAGATTTCTGTTGTTTAAAGAAGTAAACCGGCTGGGCGCAGTGGCTCAGGCCTGTAATACCAGCTCTTTGGGAGGCTGAGTCGGGCGGATCACTTGAGGTCAGAAGTTCGAAACCCGCCTGGCCAACATCTCTACCGAAATATAAAAATTAGCCTGGCATGGTGACCCAAACCTGTAATCCCAGCTACTTATGAGGTTGAGGCACAAGAATCACCTCAACCTAGGAGGCAGAGACTGCAGTGAGCCAAGATAGCACCACTGCACTCCAGCCTGGGTGACAAAGCAAAAGTCTGTCTCAAAAATAAATAAATAAAACTTTATTTTCTTGTTTCATAAATAAAGCCGACTGAGTTGGTTGGTCTTTAGTGATTAGTCAAAAACACCACATCCTACATCCTTATTCAACTCCTCCAGCCCTATCTTTGCTTCAACCTTGGCTGGGGAAGCAACCACAAATGCAGCTGGATCAACCTAGAAGACCTTGACCTTCTCACCAGGGGAAAGTGAACTCAGTCTCCACAGACAAATCGAGGACCTGCTTGTACCCACTGATGATAGAATGAGGAACTGATGTCACAGGTGGGCACGCACATGGTGGTAACATGGCGGACACCCTCCAGGAAACGAGAGTGGTTTCCTCTGTAATGTCAAGCACTTTGGGTGGCAGATGTTGCCATTGGCAAATGCCTGCTGGGTGATCAGCTGGAGGAGAAGGAGAAGCGAAGCATGTCAGTACCCTCAGTAGCATGGCTTCATTGGCGGCCACTTTCTCTCCAGTCTTAATCAGCTGCACATCACTCAGGATTTCCATGGTGATTTTGTGTGTGTGTGTGTGTGTGTGTGTGTGTGTGTGTGTGCGGTTGCATTTATCCCTTTTAAAAACTCCCGCTTATGGGTTTTGTGACATGTTTAGGAAGGCACTTCCCATCTCAACATTATAAAATAAATTCTCTTATGGTTTTCTTTTTGTGGTAATAATAATTATGAAGAGGCTCCAACCTGATTTATTTTAACATGACTTCTGGTTATCTGGCCCCACTGAATCATCCATCTTCCCCCAGTGACTTGATATCTTGGCTACATCTTAAAAAGAAGGCAGCAGTTCCTTTCCACTTAAAATGAGTACATCTTAATTCCACTTTCTATTTGATATATCCTGTGTGTCAATTTTATTATACATTACACCTTAGAGTTACATATTGCAATATATCCAGTTTGCCAACAAAACTGAGAAATTCAAGCATTCAGACTCACCTGGTCACAACATAGATACTGAACCATGTAATGCTAAACCTCAGGGAGTTGTTGGGGAAGGAGTTCAACCTTTGGACGTTGTTATGGGCCAGATCGTGCTCTCTGCCTCCCAACCCTCATTCATATGTTGAAGTCCTAACCTCAGAACATGACTGTATTTAGAGACAGAGTCTTTAAAGATGCAATGAAGCTAAAATGAGGTTATAAATGTGGGTCCTGATCCAGTATACTGGTGTCGTAGGAAGAAGAAATTAGGATACAGGTGTGTACAAAGAGAAGCCCGTGTGAAGACAGAGGGAGAAGACAGCTATCTACAAACCAAGGACAGAGGCTTGTAGATCCTGCTGACACCTTAATCTTCAGGCATCTAGCCTCCTGAACTGTGGGCACATAAATTTCTGCTGTTTAAACCACCCAGTCTGTGGTATTTTGCTATGGCAGCCTAGTAAATTAATACAGAGATACACAGACCTGACTGAATCCATTAAAGTTCTTTGGCTGCCAGCCTTAGTCAGGTCTAGTGTCTTAGTCATGTTTGCGGAGTCTGCTGTGGAAATCTGCATGCAACAGGTGCGTTGGGAGGTGCATAGGGGAGTAAAGACGGCTGGGAGGAGAAGTTGAACTGTGATGTAATTGTAACAGAGGTCTCAGTGGGTGCTTTTGAGCTGGGATGGCCCTTCAGGGTTGCAGATTGAGGCAAGGGGGCTGGTCCGTTGTCCCCCAGCAGACTTTCCCTAGAAGAGGGTCCAAACTTGGGTGAGGAAGATCTGTGTGGCTGAGGGCAAGTGCTGAGACAGACTCAGCTGTGAGCCATCAGCAGCCAATGCTGCTGGCAGCTGGAGAATGAGTATCCGGGTCCTGGAGAGGGATCTGGGCAGAGCACACCTGCAACCACCACTCCCACATAAGCAGAGGGCTTGATGGGATGCATATGTGGGAAACTTGCAGCATGGAGGGACAACTTGAAGGAGTGGGCTTCATGACAGACATGGCCCAGTGCAACATGGGGATTGGGAGGGCAGGAACAAAATGGACAGTTTCTCCAGGCAACAACCACTGAAGTGAATCAACTCCAACCATCATATGCCTTTCCCTTCAACATTCAGATTCCTGGGAGAGAGAGAGTCTACTTAGCCTGACTCTGACTTTGGTCACCTACTTGCCCTTTGGACAGAATGGAGTCTGGCACTTTGACTGACAGTCTCCAGAAGGCTGCCCAATGTGGAGAAAGTGTGTTTCCCAAAAGACCAATCGAGATGTCATCACTAGTTGAAAGAGGATGGACACTGGGCAGGCAAAAACAACACAGGTCTATTGGGCAGGCCATGTGCATTGGAATCTCAGTTTTAGGTGACTTTGGGCTACTGAGACCAGCTCAGCCATAGAGACACCCACCCAGGCGGTACTGAAGAAATTAAGAAGCAGACACCCAGATTGAACAGAGTGGTACTATCAGGGGGCCAACAGCCTTCCGAGCTGAGAGCCTCAGGGGCTGACAGCATTCTGGTCTGAGGGCCTCAAGCAGACTCTGACTCACATATTTATTCTCTCTGAAAAAGTGATTATTAGTAACAAACAGGTGGTCAGTGTTTTCTCATAGAACCAAAATAAACTAGGTAGACAGCTGGTGCCTTCTTACCACTGATCAAGAACAAACCAGAAAGTATTCTCCACGAGGGAGCCACCGGGGCAGGGTCACAGATCCTGTGCTTAAAGAATTGTTTTAACAGGTGTATGATATACATATACTGTTTTGCTACTTTAGAATGCCCCAAGTAGTTTTCCACTGTGGGGGGTAAGGGGGGCAGCTAGGTTTTTCTTGCCGTCATTATTCTTAGCAAACAATATACTTTCATCATACACTCAGTATTTCTCAGCAATTGTACACTCAGCATTTCTCAGCAATCATACTCAGCATTTCTTTTTTTTTTTTTTAAGACAGGGTTTCACCGTGTTGGTCAGGCTGGTCTTGAACTCTTGGCCTCAGGTGATCCTCCCACCTTGGCCTCCAAAGTGCTTGGATTACAGGTGTGAGCCACCATGCCCAGCCAACTCAGCATTTCTTAACATTGAGCACATAGTTTGAAGTCATAAAACTTCAGGTGCTTCATTTGTAGAATATAAATAATACTACCTACCTCAGAGGATTTTTCAGGCTTACATGATGTATCAATATCTACCTATATGTAAGTGTGTACATATATATGTGTACATGTATACATAAATAATGCATATATTCACATATATTCATGCACATAATATGCAGATATATATGATCCCTATAAATTGAGAGCTGCCATTTATTTGATTTGCATCTATGGCTTTTAGGACTTCATTATTTTCTATAATGTTACCCATATGCATTTGGCATTCCCATTTCTTCTTGAGAACAGGAGAAACATTTCATGTGTCTTTTTAAATGTGCTAATTGGCTGGGTGTGTTGGCTCATGCCTGTAATCCCTGTTCTTTAAGGGACTGATGTGGGAGGATCACTTAAGGCCAAGAGTTCGAGATCAGCCTGGGCAACATAGCCAGACTTATCTCTACAAAAAGTTTAAAAATTATCCAGGCATGGTGGCACACACCTGTAGTCCCACCTACTTGAGAGGCTAAGGCAGGAGAATAGCGTGAGTCCACAAGGTACACCCTGCAGTGAGCTATGATCCTGCCATTGCATTCAGACTGGGTCAGACCTTGTCTCAAAAAAAAAAAAAAAAGTGTGAATTCCCAAATTCTAGATATGGAAAACCTTAGAAATACCCTTTATAGAGAGAACTGGGAAGATGAAAAGTTTCACAATTTCATATTTTTCACTTTTTTTTTCTTTTGAGACAGAGTCTTGCTCTGCTGCCCAGGCTGGAGGGCAGTGGCACGATCTCGGCTCACTGCAACCTCTGCCTCCTGGGTTCAAGCGATTCTTCCTGCCTCAGCCTCCCAAGTAGCTGGGATTATAGGCACACGCTACCACACTTGGCTAATTTTTGTATTTTTAGTAGAGGTGGGTCTGGTCTCAAACTCCTGACCTCAGGTGATCCACCTGCCTCGAACTCCCAAAGTTCTGGGATTACAGGCATAAGCCACTGAGCACTGCCTATATTCTTCATTTTGGACATGGGGGTGTATATGATTTTGCATTTAGAACAGTAAATAAAACAAATAAATAAAAATAAAAAGTCAAGAGTGGAATAAAAAAACCAAAAGGAGAATGTGCCCACTATGGCATCTTTCCCCTAGTAGGCGTGCAGGCAGAGCCATCTCATGGTTTCTCAGCAGCAGATGGGGCAAGGCAGGGGATAGTCCGGGGTGAGGACATCAAAGCCTACCCCAAAAATGTCAGAGGTCAATGAAGTTCCAGAAGCGAGCACGCAGCCCCATTTCTTCATTTGCTAATTTTAGAGAGAGTCATTTATCGTGAGGCTAGGCAGAACTTGAACAGAGAAGCGGTGGTAAGGAGAGGGTGGGGTGACATTTTCTTCCATACATCTATTTTCCAAAAGGATCCAATTTCAGCAACAAAGTGTCTGCTTCACTCCCGCACAGCCACCAAGAGGGATGGCTTCTGTGGACGCTTTCCAGCTTGCAAATGTTTCCTCTTTGAGGTCACACATATAGCTGATACATTCATTTCCCTGAAATAAATGCCATCATGGAGGTCTTCTTGTAGCTGTCAGAGGTGATGAGCAGTGTTGATGGAGTGGGGTAATGACATTGCAAAGTGATTGAAAGGGTTTGGGATGTGATTTCCTATTTGGTTCAGACAAAATAAAACCATTATCCGTGCTTCATCTTTTTTAAAGAGATTGTTTTCTGAGCTCTTTCGTGCTTGGAGCCTGTTGCAGCACCCAGGGACAATATTAGCCTGTCACAGTTACAGATCAGTTCATCACCACAGTCAGCCTCCAATCTCCTTGAACTCTTTGCAGAGGAAATGACTTTTCTGAGTCTGTATTATCCCCAGGTACGTCAGCTTTTGAAAAAGATGTTGCTGCAGTCATTCATCGAACTGTGGAAAGCCGTCCGCCAGCACAGACCCAGGCACACTGGCGAATTTGCTGGTAGCTGCCTATGAGCAATCAAGACCTCCATTAGCTCGTGGATCAAGGGAAATGAGACACTCGGACATGTGGATGCAGTGGGGTCTGCAGCTTGCTTGAATGGGTTATGGATAGACTTGATGTTGGAAGGACTAGGGTTCCCTAGTGCCTTTCTTATCTGTTACTAAACTACGCCTGAATCAGGGAACTCACATGGCCAGGCCACAGTGAGGGTTTCAGGAGGGCTGTCAGTATCCTCTCTCACACACGTTTACCCCCTGCTAATGCAGGAAGCTATGCTATTAATGTTCTGGCTCCCAATCCCACTTCACTCAACAACAGCCTGTCACCAGGTCTCTTACCTGATTTTCAGGTGTTAGATTGCTAGCTCTACAATGCAAAGGGATTTCCATCCCAGGGACTTTCTTTCTTTCTTTTTTTTTTAAGACGGGGTTTCACCATGTTGGTCAGGCTGGTCTTGAACTCCCGACCTCAGGTGATCCGCCCGCCTTGGCCTCCAAAGTGCTTGGATTACAGGCGTGAGCCACCACGCCCGGCCCATCCCAGGGACTTTCTAAGTATCAGGCTTTAACTCAGCCCACAAGGGATAGAAGAAGATCCCATGACCCAGAATTGAAATATCTTTAATTCATTTCCATAGGTGAATGCAGCAAATGTATATAGACATAAATTTGTCTGTTGACGCTTTGTAAAAAATATATAAAATATAAAATTTATGAATCTTTGCCATTTTGAAGTGTACAGTGCAATGGCATTAAGTACACTCACATTATTGTACAGCATCACCACCATCTACTCCGGAACATTTTTATCATCCCAAACTGAAACTCAGTACCCACTAAACAATGACTTCCCATTCTCCCCTCCCTGGCTATGTCATCCTTGCCAATGACCATTCTATTTTCTACGTCTATGAATAATATTCCATTAGGTATATATACCACATTCTGTTTATTTGTTTATTGGTTGGTGGGTATTTGTGTTGTTTTTATTGTTTATGGGCATACGAACATCTGTTCAAGTCTCAATTTTCAATTCTTTTAGAAGGCAACTACTTTCACCACTATACCACCAACGCAAATGCTTTTTCGGGTATATACCTAGAAGTGGGACTGCTGGATCATATGGCATTTCTATGTTTAATTTTTTGAGGAACCAACATACCATTTTCCACAGTGCCTACACCACTTTACATCCCTTTCAAGAATACACAAGGGTTCCAATTTCTTCACATCCTTTCCAACATTTATTTTTAAGGTTATTCTAATGAGTGTCCCATTAGTGTTTTTAAATATGATCACTCTTCATTTATGACGATCACTCTTCAAAATAAAGAAAGAGAAGAAATATGGAAAGAAAATCAATGAAGAGTGGTCGCTGAATATAGAACCAAGAATTTTGTGAGACGACAGCCACCAGCATGAGGATCTCTTTTGGATCTGAGAGGACACACACTCCAGTCTTTTGTACTTGTAAAACTTTTCCTATATGTTCTCAAGCTGCAACGAGCTGAGACCATTGTCATCCTTTTGTTCTATTACCTCCACATAACTGAAATATATTTATTAATAATAATATAAAAACAGACTAATTCTCACCTGGGAGAAAATAATTGAACTATCCAAATCTGACAAGGGATTAATATTTTAAATATACCAATAACTGCAAATCAACAGGGAACGTAAGAAATCCAATGGAAAAATAGGTGACGAATATGGATAAGCATTTTACAGATAGCAAAGATTGAAATCTATGAAAAAAATCCTCAAATCAGATAAATAATTAAAACACACACTGCACCCCAATAATAGCAAATTTTCAAAGGTTCAAAAATGAAAACAAGTGTTGAAAAAGATGTGGGTAGACCAAGAACTTCCATGTGCTACTGTTGGAATGTAAACTTAGACATTCTGGAAAATGAACTGATGTTGTTTTATGAAATTAAATATGTTTAACAAAAGAGGCAGAAATTCCTCTCTTGAATATCCCAGAGAAATTCTTGGACAGGTCTGCAAGAAAATATGAAATGAGAATCTTCATCACAGCATTGTTTGTGTCCCCAGGGAGTGAAGAAAGACAACTTAGTGGGGGAAAGAAGAGTCTTTTCGACAAATGGCTTTGGGAAAGCGAATGTCCACATGCAAAAGAATGAAGCTGGACTCCCACCTTATACCACATGCAAAAGTTAACTCAGAATGAATCACGGACGTACATGTTAGAGCTCAAAACTGTACATTTGTTTTTTTTGTTTGTTTGTTTGTTTGTTTTTGTTTTTTTGAGACGGCGTCTTGCTCTATCGCCAGGCTGGAGTGCAATGGCGCAATCTCGGCTCATTGCAACCTCCGCCTCCTGGGTTCAAGCGATTCTTCCGCCTCAGCCTCCCGAGTAGCTGGGACCACAGACGTGTGCCACCACGCCCAGCTACTTTTTGTATTTTTAGTAGAGACGGGGTTTCACCATGTTGGCCAGGATGGTCTCGATCTCTTGACCTCGTGATCCGCCTGCCTCGGCCTCCCAGAGTGCTGGGATTACAGGCGTGAGCCACCGCGCCCGGCCAATTGTACATTTCTTAGAAGAAAACAAATGAGGAAATCGTTGGCTTGGGTTAGGTAATACTTTTTGTTGTTGTTGTTGTTTGTTTTTTGGTTTTTCTTTTAAGTTATGACACCAAAAGCACAAGTAATGAAAGAAAAAATAAACTGGATTGTAACAAAATTTAAAACTTTTGTGCTTTAAAACGTACCGTCATGAAAGTGAAAAGACAGCCCATAGAATAGGAGAAAATATTTTCAAATATTTGCAAGTTGTGTGCCTGTTAAGGGAATCAGACAATAAGTTCAGAAATAAAAAGACAACCCAATTTAAATATAGGAAAAGGGTCTAAACAGTCATTTCTCTAGGAAGATAAACAAACATCTGACATGTACATGAAAAGATACTCAACATTACTGGTCATTAGGGAAATGCAACTGAAAACCACAATGGGATGCCAGTATACACCTACTAGGATGGCTACAATCAAAAAAATTCACAATGACAAGTATTAACAAGCATGTGGAAGAATTGAAGCCCACATTAATTGCTGGTGAGAATGCGAAATTGTCCAGCAATTTTGGAAAACAATTTGGCAGCTCCTTGAAATGTTAAACAGAGAATTAGCATATGACCTGGCAATTCTGCCAGGTTTAAATTCAAGAAATATGAAAGTATATGTTTACTCCAACTCACACAAATATCTATAGCAGTGTATTGAATAATAGCCAAAAAGTAGAAATGGCCCAAATGTTGGTAACTGATGAAAGGATAAACAAAAATATAATGTATCAATGCAATGGAATAATACTCAGCAATAAAAAGAAATGAAGCCAGGTGCGGTGGCTCAGGTCTGTAATCCCAGTGCTTTGGGAAGCTGAGCTGGGAGGGTTGCTGGAGTTCAAGGCTGCAGGAAGCTATGATTGCACCACTGTGTTTCAGCCTGGGTGACAGAGTGAGACTCTGTCTCTTAGAAAAACAAAAGAGGCATAGATGAACCTGGAAACCATCATTCTCAGCAAACTGACACAAGAACAGAAAATCAAACACCGCATGTTCTCACTCATAGGTGGGTGCTGAACATTGAGAACACATGGACACAGGGAGGGGAGCATCACACACTGGGGTCTATCGGGGGGAAATTGGGGAGGGACAGTGGGGGTTGGGGAGTTGGGGAGGGATAGCATGGGGAGAAATGCCAGATATAGGTGATGGGGAGGAAGGCAGCAAACCACACTGCCATGTGTGTAAGTATGCAACAATCTTGCATGTTCTTCACATGTACCCCAAAACCTAAAATGCAATAAAAATATATATATATATATTAAAAACAAACAAACAAACAAACAAAGAGGCAGAAATTCCTCTCTTGAATATCCCAGAGAAATTCTTGGACAGGTCTGCAAGAAAATATGAAGAGGGACTACTAATATGACTGAAACTTGAAAACATTTTGCTAAGGGAAAGTGGCCAGTCACAAAGGATCACATATTATATGATTTCATTGTCTGAAATGTGCTGAATGCTCCAACCTATACAGATAGAATGTAGATCAGATGTTGCCAGGGGCTTGAGAGAAGAGAAAACAGGAGTGACTGCTAATAGATAGAGAGGTTTTTATGGGAGGATGGAAGTGTTCTAAAATTACACAATAGTGAAGGTGGTACAGTTCTGTGAATTTACCAGAAACAATTGAATTGTGTGTGATGAATTGCTAAATCGTACAGTATATGAATTATAGCTCAATAAACCTGCTTTAAAAAACCATACAAACTCTATTTATTTGATGTTGTTTTTAACATTACTGTATGCCTTCTTATGCTGAAAGACAGCACTGGAGAGGAAGAAAGCAATGCTAATTCAATGCTTTTAAAGAAGTATATTAAATATCCCACTTTAAATGATCAATCACTTGGGGGCGAATTAGCACACAAAATACATATGGAAATTAGCATTTTTCTCCTTCTGTTGCACAGCATGAACACATGGACTGCTGTGGAAAAGAAAAAAGTCCAACCATGTTTGGCTAAAATGCACAATGATATTTAACAGCACCAGGAAAAAATTCAGAGCACTGGATTTGGAACATTTTGAAAAGTCCTTCAAATTACTTTTTGAGACTTGATACTCCTACCAGTCACCTCAAAGAGAGTGAGAACATAATGAACCAGAAGAGAAAGAAGAAAAGGGACTGTTTTATATGTGACTTTGGAAAGGATTATCACCTGGTTGGGAATACACAGCAGCAGAATCCATCACCAGGCTTCTGCACTATCAACTTAGCTGCAGTGTACCTAGAAAGACTGGATCCAGGCCGGGTGTGGTGGCTTACACCTGTAATCCCAGCACTTTGGGAAGCCCAGGCAGGTGGATCACCTGAGGTCAGAAGTTGGAGACAAGCCTGGCCAACATGGTGAAATCTCATCTCTACTAAAAATACAAAACTTAGCTGGGTGTCCTGAGTTCCTAGGAGCTGTCTGGTCACCCTGGTGACAGCCCTTGAGGCTGGAACCCCCATGGCCAGCCCAGCCTGGTTCTGTTCTCTGTCTTGTCACCCCAGCCCCACTTCTCTGGTGGCCTGACTCCCACATCCTTGGCCCCATCACCTAGTTCCTCACAACATGGTTTTTACTTCTGTGGATTTAATAAAAACTTCACCAGTTAAAAAAAAAAATAGCCAGGCATGGTGGCACACGCCTGTAGTCCCAGCTACTTGGGAGGCTGAGCTGGGAGAATCTCTTGATCCGGGAGGTGGACGTTACAGTGAGCAGAGATCATGCCATTCTACTCTAGCCTGGGTGACACAGGGAGACTTCATCTCAAAAAAATAAATAAATAAAAGATTATCCTTGGCAGACCTTGGTCATCTTCACCAAGATAATAAAAGAATCCTTTGTTCTAATTCTTGGCCAAGGAAAGCAATCTGTTGTGTCTCATGTTGCATATGAAATTGCTCACGTCCAAATAATTATCAGTGTCTTTCATTTACATGAGGCATTTCCATGGTTAATGTCTAACAGATATCTATGTGGAGTGCCATATTTATCAGACTAATGTTGAAAGTACTTGTACAATACATTTCTTAATTAACATACTGACCTTTGTGGAAAAATTAACTTTCTAGTCGTGATATGTTTGTACTACCTCATCCAATTAAATGAATAAGTACTTCAGAAGATGAAACTGTGTGTTTTATTTTTTAACATATTTATGTTCTCCTAACCCTATAGAACCTAGAATAAGGTCAATCTATATTTACTTAAAAAGTTGGAAAGAAGGGCCGAGTGTGGTGTCTCACGCCTGTAAACCCAGCACTTTGGGAGGCCAAGGCAGGTGGATCACGAGGTCAAGAGTTCAAGATCAGCCTGGTCAACACGGTGAAACCCCGTCTCTACTAAAAATACAAAAATTGGTTGGGCATGGTGGCATGCACCTGTAGTCTCAGCTACTCGGGAGGCTGAGGCAGGAGAATCACTTGAACCCAGGAGGCGGAGGTTGCAGTGAGCCAAGACTGTGCCACTACACTCCAGCCTGGGTGACAGAGCAAGACTCTTATCTCAAAAACAAAACAAAACAAAAAAAACAAAGTTGGAAACTAACGGTACAGAATGGATCAGGACAATAGACTTCCAAAAACATAGAAATGAAAGGATATTAATAGAAGACACACCTAAGGGACGTATCACCATGCTTATTGAGATACTATGTTACCTGGCAGCCTGAGGCTCTTTGCTTAGGAGACGTCTTAAGCATTTGTTTATAGAAGTTCAACATGGTAGGTGAGTGACACTATTTGTGGAACAAAAACTCCCAAGTGGTATAATTTAGTATTGCTTTATAACATCACTTGTCAAGTTTGTTTTCCTCAGCCTGAAGAATTTCTAATTTAAAATTTTTGGCATCTTGTTATATCTGCCTGAGAAGTCTTCGGGCTAATCACAAATTTGGACAGAGCTCCGTCTTCTGTGGTTTTGTGATCCTAGCAGGCTGTCAGGGGTAAGGATTCAGAAGTATCCCAGAATATCCCAATAGATACAAATAAAATAAACTAAATGAAAAATGTCAAATTAGCCGGGCATCGTGGCATGCATGTGTAATCCCAGTTACTCGGGAGGCTAAGGCAGGAGAATCGCTTGAACCTAGAAGGCGGACGTTGCCTGGGTGTAAGAGTGAGACTCTGTCTCAAAAAAAAAAAAAAAAAAAAAGCATATTTTTTCATTATTTAAAAACTGTCAATCAGAAAAAGTTCCCATTTCCTTTTAGAATCTGAGATTGGTCCCACTGTATATAAGTAATATCAAAAATACATGAGTAATTGCGTAATTTGTTTGATCATCTTGTGGACAACCAAGTCAAATACTTTAAGGCAAAGCAAAATTCTAAAAGTCCTTTCTGGGAAGCAACCAAGCTTGAATGAACACTGAATATATGGCCTAACCACTTACCTATGTGTAATAGTTTCCTAGGGTTTTCAGTTATTCAGAAAGGCCCCTGTGCTTCTGCACCGCAATGCGCAAAGCTCTCTCCTGCGCCTCTGCCGTCTGCTCCTGACCGTGCACCCTGACCCACAAGCAGATGTGAGAAGATGTGGAAGAAGAAAGCATATTAGAAATCAAATCATATCTGTTCTACTCCCCCAAAAAATGACAAGATGACACGAAGAGAGAATGACACCTGGGAGAAATTTAAGCCTAACGTTTATTTTGGCCAGGTTAACTGGTTGGTGAAGATGGGCAGTTCATTTCAAAGGTTATTCAAAACGAATCAAGAATTGCCATTAAATATTGATTTCATTTATTCTGCATGGAATCCACACTGACAGAGAGAACTACTGGAGGTACGGTCCTTGCTTTCATCTTCCAGTTTGTGTATGGAGATGGGGATGGATGTAGGAATAAACAGTGTCAACATCTTGTACAGGTGCTAAGGTAACAGGATATTACATTGGGGGTTTAAAGAATTAAGATGCCTTCAACTCATCTTTCAACTTCACCCCTGTCTACTAAAGGAGTCCCCATTTTGGCTGGAGGTAAGTGGAGTGTTTTGTTCCTACCACGTTCAGAAGAGGCACACGGGATGGATGGTCTACCCATCTTGCTGAAAACATCTCAGGTGCACTGCAAAAGAAAAACACACACTGGCCTTCTGATTTGTCAAATGTGTCCCAGGGTTTGTTTGATGTGGCAAGAATAACGTTGTCAGGGGAGGGGGATCCCCTGCATGACACATCAGCTTGCAGAGATTCAAATTCCATTCCAGTAAGCACCACTTACAAAGGTGAAAGAAGTTTAGGTGTATTCCCTAACTAATATTGCTAATGACCACTGAGAGTGAACGTCAAATGTCTCAGACTCAGTAACTGCAGAAAAATGGCAAACCCAACTCTGAGGCCCTGCTCTCGAGGCTTAAGGAAGGGCAAGGAAACTCTGGAGGACTCCAAAAATGCAGAGACTGGAAGCAGGTACCTGTGCGTCTGGTACCCAGGACTATGTACACACGGACGGGAACAGAGGTCCCCTATTGATTGCCCTTCACATTTACGTAAGTGGGGAGGGAGTTCCCATATCATGGCAGGGCTTTCCCAGGATGAGCCCCTCAGCCTCACAGTGAAGAGAGATGGTCTACCGTACCAAATATGATTCATTCTATTTTTTAGGGTTTTGTTTTGTATTTTTGAGACAGGGTCTCACTGTGTCACCCAGGCTGGAGTGCAGTGATGCAATCTTGGCTCACTGCAACCTCCACTTCCAGGGTTCAAGGTATGCATCACCATGCCTGGCTAATTTTTATATTTTTCATAGAGCTGGGGTTTCCCCATGTTGACCAGGCTGATCTTGAATTCCTGACCTCAAGTGATCCGCTCACCTTGGCCTCCCAAAGTGCTGGGATTACAGGCGTGAGGCACTGCACTCAGCCTAAGTTTTTCTAAAAAAATCTGTTGAAATTGATAGTACTATAGTTATACAAGACTTTAACATTGCAGAGGAGGGGTGAAGGATGCATAGGGCTACCCTGCACATTTCTTTGCAACTTCCTCTGAATCTATAATTATTTCAAAGCAAAAAAATTGAAAAATATCTGTTGGTACATTAGGTATAAAGTACAAAAGTAAATAAATAATAAAACAATCTCCCTTCATTAAAAAATATAAGTGCTAGATGCATATTTGTCTGGTGTGTGTTACCTTAGATCATGTTTTGACACAATTCTATCATACAACATCTTCTGCTCATTTATACAATTTTGTATTTGCTTACTTAATTTCTTCACTGAATTTTTAAAAATGTTTCTTTCAGAGTCAGGGTCTTGCTCTGTTACTCAGGCTGAATTCAGGCTCCTGGGCTCACCCCATCCTCCTGCTTCAACCTCTCAAGTAGCTGGGACTGCAGTACAGGTGAGCACTACTGCACCCAGCCCATTTACTGAATATTAATTGAGCACCTCTTATATGTCAGAGCATTGCTGCACGTGCTAGGCATAGAATTCTGAGTGAAAACACAAGATTTTGCCCTCATGATTCTTATAGTTTAATAGGGAAGACAACTACTTTTTAAAATCTCAAAGGAAATGCATAATTGTCATTGTGACAAATACTTTGAAAGAAGGTTACATGGGGGAACAGAGTTTCCTCTGGCATTCTTATAAGAACTAAATGAGATAGATATGCTAGGTGAGATGCTTTTAAACCATTACGTTCTTTACAAATATTGGTGGTTGTTAATATTTGGTGCTAACATGGAAGTTCGTTTTCTTTTAAATTCAGTCCTTCCGAAAGTGTCCCAATTATGAGCAGTTTTCAGTAGTCTCATCCCTCTCTCTGGTTGGACATCATTCTCCTACCTTCTGCCCTGGGAACACCAGATGCCACCTGCCCACACACCCAGGCACATGCATGCAGCCTCCACATCCACACACCCTGAAACGTGCACTACAAAGAAGTGTAACTTGGTGCAGGCTCCTGAAAGGCTGGCCCCGGATTCTCTGAGCAGCAGCTGGCTTCCCTTACAGATTAGTTCAGGACAGTCAGGAAGCCTGATTCTTTGGAGGGCCTGATAGCATGGCATTGGGGAAGATCCAAATGCTTTTGAGGGATTGCCAAGTTCAATTTTCAAAAAGCAGCGCATCTGCTGACACCAGCGTCTATCCCAAAAGGAAAAACTTGACCTACTTTTCTGTCCCAGTAATCTCTTGGGGTCTTCAGTGTGGCCAGAGCTACTCACATTTCAAGCACAGTAATGGTTCTCAACACCTAAGAGGAGAAGCACGAGGCAGACCTGTGGGGTGTCATGCAGGGACCCCAATTTTGAGGAATGGGGGTTGAGAATGTCGGTGGAGAAAGACACATCTGGCAGGGAACTCTTGGAGCCAAGTCATTAGACAAGAGTCATAAGAGTGAAGAACCTTGGGGTTAAGTAGGAGTTTTGGAGACGCAAACAACTCACCTGTGTACAACTTCATGTTGTGGGTGGGAGAAACTGAAGATGAATCTGAAAGTAATGCCAAAAATGGAGATGAGAGAACAGGAGGGAAACAGAAGATGCAGTGTGGGGGTGGGCAGAGGATAAATTTGGTACTACTGAGCTTGAAGTTTTGGACACCACCAGTGTCCAGAATACAGTTGGCACGTCACCCATGGAACCTCAAGACGGAGTTGAGATGAGATGCCGTGTGAACAGAAGAGGCCATTGAAGTGATAGGAACAGTCAAGCTAGTTGATGCCGGTAAGTTTCCAGCTCTACTGTTTCTCCCAAGCCCTGCTCTTGTATTGCAGATTGATCCATTGCCACATCCTTGCTCCCTGCATCTCATCCAGATCCTGTACACTTCTCCCTTCCATAGAATCTATTTCCCTACTGTGTCTGATGCAGAGACGGAGATACAACCTGCCATGGCTGACTTTTAATAAGGTATTGAACTCTTCTAGCCTCTGGAAATGGGGATAATAGTAGCTCCTAATTCACAGTGCTGTTGGCTGTCTTCAGGTCTTTAATACAGTATCAGCTAGTGCTCAACAAATGTTACTATTATCAATAGTTGGAAAGGTGGAGACACAGCATATAAATAATGAAAAAGTGATCGGCCAGGCATGGTGGCTCATGCCTATAATCCCAGCACCTTGCAGGGATTATACCAAGGCAGGTGGATTGCTTAAGCTCAGGAGTTCGAAACCAGCCAGGGCAAAATGATAAAACCCCGTCTCCACAAAAAAAAAAAAAACAAAAATTAGCCGGGCGTGGTGGTATGCCCCTGTAGTCCCAGTCCCAGCTACTTAGGAGGCTGATGTGGGAGGATGGCTTGAGCCCCAGAGGTGGAGGTTGCAGTGAACCCAGATTGCACCACCACACTCCAGCCTGGGCAGCCAGACTCGGTCTCAAAAAAGTGATTGGCTACTTTCATTCCAATGTTACATAAAAGTAGCAGTTTGGTTTAGATTGTTAACTGTTGACCAATAAAATTCATGACATCACGAATACAAAAGCACAAGTATGACATTGTTCTATATCCATATATGTATGTAGTCACGCAAGTGTGTGAACAGACATGCATATACGTATACGTATTATGTATACATATATATGCCTCAGTTCTTCAGAAAAACATCACTGTCACTGTTTTTCTTTATGGCACTTGTTATAATGACAGTTTTGCCTTTTTGTGTGTGCTTATTTCTGATGATTTGTCTTTTCACTAGATTGCCAGCACCACCAGGGCATGGGATATGCGTGTATTTATGCAGCACTATGGCTGCTGCCTAGCACACAGTAGGAGTTCAATGACAATTTGATGGATGGAGAGAGAGGGTAGTAATGGGTAGAGAATGGCATCAGAACATTAGCTGCAAAGAAAGGCCTATCTAGACAAATACTATTCCATCATTAAATAATTTGAGAGAAAAGTGGGTTTGTTGACTTATCTGATTCCCTAATAGACTATTAAAATGAGTGATGAATAAATCGGAATGGACTTCTAAATTATAACTATGTGCTGTAAAATCCATAAACAAAACCAAAAAACACAATAATTTCCCTCAGCCCTGCTTCTTTCTAATTTAATGTGAGCCAATTCCTTGAGAGGGAGTGTTAAACACAACGGACTCAGCTGTATTTACTGAGTGTCAATTATACTACATTACACTAGCAATGCGTGAAGCTGGCAAGACACGTGCCCCTGAAGGAGCTATAATGTTCTAAGAGGTACAGACATATTTTGAAAATTAGCATTTGCAATAACTGACATTTATTGAATTCCATGTTTCAAACACTGTTCTGAGCACTTAACAAAGCTAATCTCTATTAAACCTCACAACTCTCTGAAGTAGGCATAAATTATTCCCATTTTGTGTTAAATAAATTAAAGCACAGAGAGACAAGGTCACATGGCTAGCTATTCAGAGGGCCAACTCTCAGGAGCCTGTGCTGTTTACCATAACTCTTTATTCTTTCTCAGCATAGCAGCACAAGGTGGGAGCTGGGGCATGTTCAAAAATTAAGTATACAAGCCGGGCATGGTGGCTCATGCCTATAATCCCAGTACTTTGGGAAGCTGGTGCAGGAGGATCACTTGAGGCCAGAGTTTGAGACTAGATGGAGCAAAATAGCAAGACCTCCTTTATCAAAAAAAAAAAAAAAATTGGGGAGGCCGAGGCGGGTGGATCACGAGGTCAAGAGATCGAGACCATCCTGGCCAACATGGTGAAACCCCATCTCTACTAAAAATACAAAAAAAAAAAAAATAGCTGGCACACGCCTGTAATCCCAGATACTTGGGAGGCTGAGGCAGAAGAATCGCTTGAACCCAGGAGGCGGAGGTTGCAGTGAGCCGAGATTGTGCCACTGCACTCCAGCCTGGTGACAGAGCAAGACTCTGTCTCAAAAAAAAAAAAAAAAAAATCAGCAGAGTGTAATGGCAACACCTGTAGTCGCAGCTACTAGGGCTGCTGAGGCTGGAGGATCACTTGAGGCCCAAAGTTCTAGCCCAGCCTGGGCAACACAGTGAGACTCTCAACAAAACAAAACAAAGTATAAAGAATTCAACTCATCTTCTTGTAGGGTTTTTTTTTTTTTTTTAGTAGAAATTAAAATAATCTACCTTTTTTTTTTTTTTTTTTGGAATTGCCCAGCCTTCTTGGAGGCTCTGAAAGTTATTCATTTCAGGGAATTTGAACGTACAATGGAACATTGGCCTAAGAACATTTTTAAAATTGTTTCTCATTATATCAGTAATAATCAGTTGCAAATTGATCTCTTACAATGTATATGGGTTTCATTTTCTGGCACTGAGGGTGACCATATCCCAATGAGTCATTCTAAAACTAAAGAACAACATAATTGGTAAAGCCAAAGAATTAAATGTCTCATTGTTGTCTGAGGTATAAACATCTCTAAAATCAGCTTGAAAATCTACAAAAGAGTTCTTGACCATTTACACAGTTACATGGAGTTTCCAGGTGACTATTAGCTGGGATACAAAATAAAAGGTATTTATTTGCAACTTATTGTGAAATATCTGAATGCCATCCTACCTTTCTCAGCATACCTGAAGCTGTTATTTCTTCCTCTGGAATCATCAAATATAATTTGCAAGTAACCTCACCAAGCCACTCTAATATATCTTATTTTTCGTGAGAAAGTGACCAAGTGGCTTCCTTGACATTTCAATCATACTGTTCCCTTTGCATGAAAAGTCTTTCCTCATTTTATCTGGCAACCTCCTGCTCATTTTAGCAAATGCTTGTGCAAGTATTACTTTACAAAAAAGAAAAAAATAACATTTTCTCCTCTCTGATCTAACTCTTTCTGATCCCTTGTGTTAGGGATTGATTTCGGTGACAGATATCACCAAATATAATAGAAGTTGATTTTACTGTCTCATAACTTGACATTCAAAAGGCAGGGCTGGAATGTTGGCTCCACAGTGTCTCCCAGGACCTGATATTCTTTAATTTTTCTACTCCCTCATCCTTAACATGTAGCTTTCATTCTCAGGACTGCCTCATGGTCTCAAGATGGCTACTGGAGCTCCAACTTTATCATCTGCATTCCAGGCAGGGAGAATAAAGAAGAGGAGAAGGGGAAAAAGATACTTTCCAGAAGAGTATAATCTATGAAGATTGTTTAAAGTTTTTGTTGTTGTTGTTGTTGTTGTTGTACTTTAAGTTCTGGGTTACATGTGCAAATCTTGCAGGATTGTTGCATAGGTACACACATACCATGGTGGTTTGCTGTCTCCATGCCCCCCATCACCTACATCAGGCATTTCTCCCAATGTTATCCCTCCCCAACCTCCCCACTGCCCACTGTCCCTCCCCTATTCCCCCAGCCCCCAACAGACCCCAGTGTGTGATGCTCCTCTCCCTGTGTCCATGTGTTCTCTTTGTTCAACACCCGCCTATGAGTGAGAACATGTGGTGTTTGGTTTTCTGTTCTTGTGTCAGTTTGCTGAGAATGATGGTTTCCAGGTTCATCCATGTCCCTACAAAGGACAGGAACTCATCGTTTTTGATGGCTGCATAGTATTCCATGGTGTATATGTGACATATTTTCCCTGTCCAGTCTATCATCGATGGGCATTTGGGTTGGTTCCAGGTCTTTGCTATTGTAAACAGTGCCGCAATGAACGTATATGTGCATGTGTCTTTATAATAGAACAATTTATAATCCTTTGGGTATATAATCAGTAATGGGATTGCTGGGTCTAATGGAAATTCTATTTCTAGATCCTTGAGGAATCACCATACTGTCTTCCACAATGGTTGAATCAATTTATACTCCCACCAACAGTGTAAAGTGTTCCTATTTCTCCACCTCCTCTCCATCATTTGTTGTCTCCAGATTTTTTAATGATCTCCATTCTAACTGGCATGAGATGATATCTCAATGTGGTTTTGATTTGCATTACTCTAATGACCAGTGATGATGAGCACTTTCTCATATGTTTGTTGGCCTCATAAATGTCTTCTTTTGAAAAGTGTCTGTTCATATCCTTCACCCACTTTTGAATGGTTTTGTTTGTTTTTTCTTGTAAATCTGCTTTAGCTCTTTGTAGATTCTGGATATTAGCCCTTTGTCAGGTGGGTAGATTGCAAAAATTTTTTCCCATTCTGTTGGTTGCCAGTTTACTCTAATGATTGTTTTTTTTTTTTTTTTTTTTTTTTTTTTTTTTTTTTTTTTTTTTTTTTTTTTTTTTTTTTTTTTTTTTTTTTTTTTTTTTTTTTTTTTTTTTTTTTTTTTTTTTTTTTTTTTTTTTTTTTTTTTTTTTTTTTTTTTTTTTTTTTTTTTTTTTTTTTTTTTTTTTTTTTTTTTTTTTTTTTTTTTTTTTTTTTTTT
>PVKV010014757.1:0-18775 GCA_004027835.1 Alouatta palliata | reverse complement strand
AAGTTTAATTAGATTCCATTTGCCTATTTTGGCTTTTGTTGCCAATGCTTTTGGTGTTTTAGTCATGAAGTCCTTGCCTATGTCTATGTCCTGAATGGTATTGCCTAGGTTTTCTTCTAGGGTTTTTACAGTGTTAGGTCTTATGCTTAAATCTTTAATCCATCTGGAGTTAATTTTAGTGTAAGGTGTAAGGAAGGGATATAGTTTCAGCTTTCCGCACATGGCTAGCCGGTTTTCCCAACACCATTTATTAAACAGGGAATCCTTTCCCCATTGCTTGCTTTTGTCAGGTTTGTTGAAGATCAGATGGTTGTAGATGTGTGGCATTACTTCTGAGGCCTCTGTTCTGTTCCATTGGTCTCTATATCTCTGTTTTGGTACCAATACCATGCTGTTTTGATACCAATACCATTCTGTTTTGATTACTGTAGCCTTGTAGTATAGTTTGAAGTCAGATAGCATGATGCCTCCAGCTTTGCTCTTTGTGCTTATGATTGTCTTGACTATGTGGGCTCTCCTTTGGTTCCATATGAAGTTTAAAGTGGTTTTTTCCATTTCTGTGAAGACGGTCAATGGTAGCTTGATGGGGACAGAATTGAATCTATAAATTACTTTGGGCAGTATGGCCGTTTTCATGATATTGATTCTTCCTAACTATGAGCATGGAATGTTTTTCCATCTGTTTGTGTCTTCTCTTATTTCCTTGAGCAGTGGTTTGTAGTTCTCCTTGAAGAGGTCCTTAGATTACTACAAACAACTCTGCACATAAACCAGTAAATTTGGAATAAATGGATAAATTCCTCGACACTTACACCCTCCCAAGACTAAACCGGGAAGAAGTCAAATACCTGAATAGACCAATAACAAGGTCTGAAGTTGAGGTAGCAATTAGTATCCTACCAACCAAAAGAAGTCCAGATCCAGACGGATTTACAGCCACATTCTACCAGATGTACAAAGAGGAGCTGGTATCATTTTTTCTGAAACTATTCCAAACGTACAAAAAGAGGGAATCCTCCCTAACTCATTTTATGAGACCAACATCATCCTGATACCAAAATCTGGCAGAGACACAACTAAAAAGGAAAACTTCAGGCCAATATCCATGATGAACATTGATGCAAAAATCTTCAATAAAATACTGGTAAACTGAATGTGATAGCACATCAAAAAACTTATCCATCATGATCAAGTCGGCTTCATTCCAGGAATGCAAGGCTGGTTCAATATACACAAATCTCTAAATGTAATCCATCACATAGACAGAACTAAAGACAAAAACCACATGATTTTCTCAATTGATGCAGAGAAGGCGTTCGACAAAATTCAACAGCTCTTTATGCTAAAAACTCTCAATAAACTAGGTATCGAAGGAATGTATCTCAAAATAATAAAGCTACTTATGACAAACCCACAGCCAATATCATACTGATTGGGCACAAACTGGAAGCATTCCCTTTGAAAACTGGCACTAGACAAGGATGCCCTCTCTCACCATTCCTATTCAATATATTATTGGAAGTTCTAGCCAGAGCAATCAGGTAAGAAAAAGAAATAAAGCGTATTCAATTAGGAAAAGAGGAAGTCAAACTGTCTCTATGTGTAGATGACATGATTGTATATTTAGAAGACCCCATTGTCTCAGCCCAAAATCTCCTTAAGCTGAGAAGCAACTTCAGCAAAGTCTCAGGATACAAAATCAATGTGCAGAAATCACAAGCATTCCTATACACCAATAACAGACAGAGAGCCAAATCATGAGCGAACCCCCATTCACAATTGCTACAAAGAGGATAAAATGCCTGGGAATACAACCAAAGTTTTTAAAGTAACTTTCCAAAAGTCTTATCCAATGACTTCTCCTTTTTTCTCATTGGACACACATCTTTAAGGGAGGCCAGGAAAGGTAGGTTTTAAAAAATCGGAGTTACCTGATAACATGGGGATTCTGTTACTAGGAAGGTAAAAGTGAAACCTAGTTAGACAACTAGCAAACTCTATTTTCCTTCAAACTGGTGGTTCAAATATGCCTATAAATTCTTGGACACTTCTCCATTAAGAGGTGGCATCTGTGTCCCACACTTGGAATCTGGCCTGGCCTTAGTGACTATTACAACAAGTGGAATACAGAGGGATGACACTGTAAAACTTACCATGTTAGGTCACAAAAGGCTGTGTAATGTGCACCTGCTTCTACTGGAACACTTGCTCTCTTGATGTCCCTTCTGGGATGTTGCCCTTTGAGACCCAGCTTCTGTACTGTGAGAAGCTCAGGCCACATTGAAAGGCTATGTGTAGGCTGTCAGTCCCATCTGAGCTCAGTCTTTGAGTCATCCCAGCCCAGGCACCTAACATGTCAGTGAAGGAGCCTCCAGATGATTCCAGTCCCCAGCCATGACATCACCTTTAGCCTTAGTGACTTTTGAGATGTTGAGAACCAGAGAAAAGCCATCCTCACTGCACCCTGCCTGAATCTGCAACCCACAGAATCTGTGTGTTTAATACAATGGCTATTTTAAGCGATGAGGATTCATTCGATAGTAACTGAAACACATTCCTTCCTCCAGAAAAGAGGCAATTGCTTCCAAATGTTTCCATCCCACTCTAGGCTGGCCTCTACACTCTCTACAGTGTCTATTACCTAGGAAAGGATGGCTCTTGAAAAATGTTTCTTCAGTGAATGAGCTATATACAGGACTCATATTTTGTTCTGCTTACTTGTTAACATGCCCATCTTCTCTACTAGACTGCAAATGCTAAGGCAGGAACTGTCTCTAATGGCACATAGTGGGCTCTCGATAAAACCAAGGAGTTGAGCTGAATTTACAAGGAATGACAGGCATGGATTTAGCTACTCGCTATAACACTGACTTCAAAAAATTTATGTTTTATTTTTAGAGGAAAGCAAATAGGTTATTCAAGTAATTTAAACCCACAGGAAAAAGCAAATTGGGAGAAACGCATGCCAATCACAATTCAGTAACTTACACAACCCAGCCTTATAGCTCAGACTATATCGACATCTGGGTCTGATCAACAGGCTCTGTTTGGGCACACATGCTCTTGGAGATGTCTGGCCCTGGAGAAGAATGAAAGATGTGTTTGGTGGCCTGGGCTCACTTTCCTTTGGCCTTCAAGTCAACAAGTCCTCCCAGTAAGTACAACCAAGAGATGCTGGATACACGTGATGTACCCAAGACCATGGCTTGGTCTCTATGATTGTAGAAGAATGCTGGGGCACAACAACATGGAGCATGGCCTCACAAAGGTCCAATGCTGCTGGGCATGCACTTTTCAATGCCTGAAATCCATGACATGTTTATCAGAAAGAGTATGCTAGGCTATGCTGCAATAACAAACATCCCCCAAATCTCAGAGGTTTAATTCAACAAAATTTATTCCTTACTTCCCTATAGGCCTAGCATAGATCAGTACAGGGATTGTGCTCTTCGTGGTCATTCAGGGATCCAGACTGAGAAAGGTTCCACATACTGGCTCTCAAAGCTTCCACCAGAAGTGATTCATGTCATTTCCATTTCCATTATATTGGCCAAAGTGGGTCACGTCATCATCCCGATTTTACTGGGATGGAGAAATTCAGCCTACCATGTGGCTAGAAGAAGTCAGAACATGGTAAGTGAATGGATGACCATTCGAGGTGTGTGCATGCCTCTGCACCTGATGAAATGCAAATATTCTTCAAACAAGGAGTCCATATTACACATCAACTACCATTAATAACCTCATGTGGTTATTATGTCCTGTTTTTCCTGAGAATAAGTCTTGATGTGATCAGGAAAATATCCATGGAAACCAGAGGAGACAGTAAATGAATTAGCTCCAGAAAAGAGGAAGGTCAGTTTAGGAGGGGAGAGACAATGGCTTTTGAGACTATCTAGTCCTGATTCTGTCCCTAAGCAGCTACAAGTTCTTGGACACAACCTTTGACTTCTCAGGACCTTGGCTCCTAGTTAGTGTTCTGAGGCTACTGGAAGATAGTATTGGTAACCCTGAGGCCAGTTCACCAACATATGAAATAATCAGACTCTCATAGACAAGGAAGCTCACACATAGAGAGACAGAGAAAGAGAGACAGGGAGAGAAGAGAAAGAATACAACAAAGTACTAGCTTGAATGCTTGTAGAGAGAAAAGTCAATGTTTTAGAGGGAAGGAGATGTCATCTTTCAAGCCTCCCAAGCTTAAAACTCCCTACAAGCTCTCAGTCCTATGGGATTTACACTGGGGTCTTTCCAAATGGTTGGTTAGGTCTCAAAACATTTCTAGTGTCAATTTAAGAAAGAACAAATATTCATTCTAGGTACTGAGGGAGAAGAACCTGCTCTCTCTTACATCTAGAGCTGCCCTTGAAAATGTGAGCTTATTAACCTCAAAAGAGGCCAGGGAAGGAATAAAGCTCCTAGGACAAGCCTCAGCCAAGAGACGTTTTGGGGGCAGGTTTTATTGGTCACATAACCTCTTCCTTCAGGAATGTTATGGGGCTCTGTCAGGCGGTAGCAGACGCTGCTTGACTACTGTGTATTGGAGGGGCTTGGTTTCTGCAGGGTCTTGATGTATTTTTAAGAAGACAGTCAGGAATTACATATTCCTCCTGGTATAGGATTTCTCATTTTTCTTCCAGCAAAAGTGGGGAATAGATTGCTCTGAGATTTGCAAGCTTTCTGTGCATTCGGGAGGGTGGCTGTTAGAATGACAGTAATGACGTAGGTCTCCTCTGAGGGTGGTTTCTTCATTACTGGCCCCTCCACTGCTCCCCTTCCTACTCTGTTAGTCACAGCTGTACACCCTGCAGCTAGCCTGTCTCTTTCTGGGACAGCTTGTCAGCCACACCTGCCACTGCCCCAAATGGGGCACTAGAGACTGAGGCAAACCCTACAGAACTCCTTTCCCCTCCTTCCTGGCAGCACATATGCACACACACATCTTGCACACACAGACATACAAGAGAACTTGCATTTAAAAGAACACTGTGAACAATTTGAGAAGTGAACACTGAATCCTGAAAAGAGAGGTGTGGAAAAGGGGAGAGCCAGCCCCGCTCACTTAAATTTGGGAAGGGACAAGGAGCCAAGGTTGTTGGTTAATCACATATACCGGGACAGCACAGCAAAACAAAGGGCTGATTTTCATAATCCACATACAAGGCTCACATCTTTACCACATTTTCCTTAAGAAACTAATCTGAAATTGGCCATCTGCCACTCTATGCAGCAACGTGGAAAGAATCCCACAAATGTCACGTTGAGCAACAGACAGCAGACACAAATGAGTACTATGTACACTTATTTATGTAAAAACGGTGGGAGGTACAAAATTCATAATAGTGTTGGCTAGCAAAAGTCATGAGAACCTTCTGGGAGCTGGTCACGTCTTGGTTCTTGATCTGGGTGCCAGTTATGTGAAAGTGTTAAATTTGTGAACATTCATCCCTTTTCTGAATAAAACTACAAGAAAAATTTGATCATGCCACTCCCCTGCTTCAAGGAGTTCCTTGGCTGGAATGGCAACTGTCACTTCTCCGTGAAACCTTCCTTGACCTCCTTCATCTTCCCCAACTCAGTTATAACACAGGTTGCATTACATGACAATGTTTGATCTGTGTGTTTCCTCATTAAAATATGAATACCTCCAGGGCAGTGCCTGGGTCTTACTCATTTTTTGGGCCCAGGTGCCTGGCACAGTACCTGGCATATAGAAGACACCCTATAGGTGCTTGGTAAATAATGGATAATTGAACTAATGATGAGGAACTTCATAGTTCATCCTTGTTAGAGCTCCAGGTCATCTTGGTGCCAGCAGGGGGGTCACGGACGTTCCAGGACTTGTGGTGCTTTTGGAAAGGGAGGTGTATTAGGGGCAGCTTCCTGTATTCACAGCTCCCCACAGCTTGACCCAGGACTCACCCTTGGACTCAGTCTGGCCTCTGACCCCACCACTCCACTGAAAGACCTTAGCTTAGGTCTATAACAACTTTCAAAATGTCAAATCCGGTAGACTTCTATTGGGTCTTATTATGGGTGAGTTCTTTGAGACATCTGATATTGATGAGCACTCATTTTCTTAAATCTTCGTCTTTTGCTGGCTTCTCAGACAATATTCTCTTGGTCCTCCTCTCTGAAAGTTTCTCCCCAGACTTGTCTGCTGGCTCCTCGTTTTCTGCTCCCATGCACTCAGGCCAGAGGCCATCGTCTCTTCTCACTTCCCACCCTCCTACACCCACTTCCCACATGCTGATGTCTCCCAGCTCTGGGATGCTGAGATCCAGCATCCTACTGAGAAGCTCCTCCTGGGTGCTCCGCAGACATCCCCAGACACAATATCTGAGTCTGCACTTGTCTTTTTCTCTTCCCAATCTACTCCTTTTCTTTTCTGTAGACACTAGTTTTGGGAAACAGTGTCACCATCCACCTCTTCACTCAAGCCATAAACCCAGAGCCACCCTAGATGCTTCCCTAGCCCTCACTATCCCAGCAAATCACCTCAAAGTCCTGTGGACGCTTCCTGCTTGACATCTCTCCCAAATGTTGCCTCTTCCTCACTCTCATGGCAATTGCCTTGATGCTGGCCCCTGACATCTGCGACTCCAAGTTTTGCAATATAATCTTGCCTTTTCCCACTTCTAGTGTTCCACCCTTCTAGCCATCTTTTATTCTGGATCAGTGGGATCTTCCTTAAATGCAAATCAGATTATGTCACTTCTCTGCCTCGAATTCTTGCCTACAGATTCATTGCAAAGTCTAACATGGCCCATGAAAGCCTTCCACGATCTGGTCTGGTCTTTGATTTCCTCTCTAACTTTCTCTCTCACCACCACTCATTTTGCCCTCAGCATTCGAGAACATTCTTCTTCTTTTAAAAATCCAGAATGTGCTGGGTGCAGTGGCTCACACCTGTAATCCCAGCGCTCTGGGAGGCCAAGGTGAGTGGATCACCTGAGGTCAGGAGTTCGAGACCAGCCTGACCAATAGGATGGAACACAATCTCTACTAAAAATACAAAAATTAGCCAGGTGTGGTGGCACGAGCCTGTAATCCCAGATACTTGGGAGGCTGAGGGAGGGGAATCGCTTGAACCCAGGAGGTGGAGGTTGCAGTGAGCCAAGGTTGTGCTACTGCACTCCAGCCTGGGAGACAGAGAAAAACTCTGTCTCAAAACAACAACAAAAAAAGAAAATCCAGGATGTTTGGTGCCTCTGCAGCTTCGCCCTTCCTCCAAGCACTCCCTCTGTGTAGAATGCCACCCTGTAAGCCACTTGCCCCAGGACTGGGTTCCCTGCCTAATCCCTGCCTACCTTATCTTTCGAGGGTCACCTCAGACTCACCTCCTCTGGGATGCTTTTCTCAAGCCTCTGTTCCTGCCTGGACCTGGCCAGACCTCCTCTGACCCCCAGTGTCTCTGTACATGCCTCTCCAACAGCACAGGGAGGAATTCCATCTTCCCCTTCCAAGCCTTGGTGACCATAATAATTTGTGCCTTTGTGTGTACGGTGACCAGCAGAGGGCACCCAGTCAAAGGCCTGTGAAATGCTGTTATTGAATGAATTACCCAGTAACTTTAGTTCTCATGGAGGGAAAGGGAAACAACAGACTGGCAAACCCAAGGTCTGCAGGAGAAAACCCACAAATACTGCAATATGACCTATGCAACAGAGAACCATTGTTTCACCTGCTGCTTGGTAACGGCTTCTTATTTTTCCTTTGGGGAACCAGCTTCCCTCCCTTGTGTGGAGTATTGCTAGGCTCTCAGGAGTGGATCAAGCAGATCTCTGGAAACTTCAATGACTCTTACAAGGACCAAAAATGGTTTCTTCTGTATAGAAACTCAAAGCTATGCAAATTCCTGTCCTTTCTGAAACATAACAGGTCAGATATTTTTTTCTATTTTGTGGACACTTAAATTCCTCTAATAAATTATATTTCTCCTTTCAGTGGTCTGGAATATATTTCTCTGGCTTGCACTTAAAGGATCTTTACAGATAAAACTGTGAAAGTCATCACAATTTTGACTTCTGCTCCTAGTCCCGCCCCAGCTGCTGCCTTCCCAGAAGTTATTCTTCAGGTGCGGTTCTGTGTCAGTCAGCTCTGGTGACTTGCCTGCAGCTGACTTCTGTGAATTTGGGCTTCCACTGTCTATCCAACTATGCTTGTCATAGGGGAGCTGCTAGGTCAGCAGAGGTGCTGATCATTTAGTGACAGGTGCAATCGTTACTACTTCTTTCTAGCACTGGTGTTGTCTGACTTGGTGGGAGTGAGCAGGGAGGGAAGATTGTGGTGATGGAATTATCGGAATGGATGAAGTGAGGGGAGGGCAGAGGAGTCGTGAGGAAGAACAAAGTGGTCAAAGTGTACATACATCTCAACCACCATCTGGGGCTAAGGTTGAGTCTCTTACAGATTTTGCTTGGAGGACACTTTGGCCAGCTGCTTTTATGTTACCAGAAGTGGGAAGATTAATAAATGGATATTGGTCCAGGTGGAAACAGGGCATATCTGCCTTCTGCAGACTTATCTTCCAAAAGCTCGTTTGTAAAGCAGTTGTGTGGAACTCGGGACATACGTTCTCATGGAAGCAATGTAATAAAAGGCGGCCATGAAAGCTGACGTTAAGCCAAATCACAGCCGGGCTACTCCACGTGCCGAGGCTCCATCTACCACGATGAGGAGAGCCGACCTTGAGATGGAGCCAGCCCACTCACTTAAATTTGGGGAGGGGCAACTTAAATTTGGACAAACCAGGCTCAGTGATGGAGGGAGGAGACTGAGGCATCATTTGAGCCCCTGAATCTGTCTGTGCCTGCAGCACCCTCTGCAGCACCGCCACTTCCTGGTGATGCAGTCCCAGCCTCAGTAGATGATCTTGTCCAAAAATCTTCCTTGCCCCATGACCACAAACACCACAAACTACTCCTCTTTCCCTCTTTAGAATCCCAGTGTCACGGATTGCCTGTGGCTCCCATCTCAGATCTTAAAATGGACAGAGTTAAGTACTTTGTCCTTCTCAATCAGATGCCACCAGAAAGAAAAAAATGAATGAAATGCAGTCACCATCCTTAGCTCAAAGCCTGGTGATGGGGAGAGAACAAATACAACTGACTGATGAAGCACAGAGAGGAAAAGCAACCTGGCCAAAGACACACAGCTCATTATCATGGGGTTTGAGTTCAAACCCAAATGGTCTGATTCCAGAGCCTGGCAAACTTGACTACTGCTCATATCACCTCTCTTTCAACGGTGAAAGATTTTTTATAGGCATTTTTCTCAAATTGTTATTTGAAAAGGCTTTGCCCAATGGCACACAAAGACCTGGGGTGAGGGTAGGAGCTGGAATGGGCTTGTCCTTACCCAAATTTATCCTTCACTGGCCTGAGGCTGCACAGGGGTTCCTGGGGATAATTCCTTGCTCCTCTGGTCCAAAATATCACAATCTAAACAGATATGCAAATGTTCAGCTCCTGGTTTGCCTTTATCAAGTTCATCTGACAGTCCAGTGGAAATGGTTGCATTCCCATGCACTCCAGCCCTCTCCCCCTGTTCCCCAACCTCAGCATGGTTCCCTGAGGAATTGGGAGACGCTGCAGCTGTTGCCTCTGGTTTCCTTCAGCTGCTGCCACAGCAGCAGTTTTTCAAAATTTCATTACTTCTCTAACATTTTCAGTAAAGTCACTTGACACTCACCCTTGTCCTGCCTTCACTGGAGCATGTTGCCTTCAGTCTTCCTGCACCAGAGAATCAAGCTGCTAGCAAGGGGCTGCAGAGAGGGAAACCGTGCTGGAAATCCCAGGCTGCCAGAAACCTGGAGTGGAGCTCTCCTCTTTGGACTTCATTTCCATGGCCAGAAGGAAAGCAGCCTTTCTTAAATTGGGCCTGCCTCAAAGCTGGCCCATTTCTCTATTGCCTTGACCCCAATTAAAAAAGAATTACAACAGTGTCTTTTAAGGAATGCCACTAACACCCTCTTGGCCTTCTATGGGATAAAGCAGCCAATTCCTTGGTCTGTCTCTAAAGAAATTGTTTCTCCACTGTGTGGAAAAAATAAAATCCAAGATGGAGATGGTTATGTAAGAGGTATCTGAATGGGATCTTGGGGGCATAAGGAGTTGGATCCCAGTCATGTGTAGATGAAAACTGACCTGTTGAACTGGGCCAGATCGTAACACCAGCTGCATTTGACTTGAACTGTTCATACTGGGCCTGATCACCAACCTCCTGGAAAGACAGCTATGTCAAACAAGATTGATCATCTGCTAAAGACATTCTCAGCCATTAAGCAGCCATCATCAATCATGGATTATATGCAAACCATACAGGTATGTAAACTTACAGTAAATCTTTATAAGCCCCTGCCCCACCTTGCCTGAGTGGAACATGAATCAACTGCTTGCTAGATCTGTGTCTCCTGAATTCTTACTTAAAATGGGGTCAATGCCCACATCCCCTGGCAGCTTATTAGAAATGTAAAATCTCCACCCCACCCCAGATCTTCTGAATCAGAATCTTCAGTTTAAGAAGCTCCCCAACTGATGCACCTTAAAGTTAGAAAAACACAGATCTAGACCAGTGGTTCTCAAACTTTCGTGAGCATCAGAAGTCTCTGGAGGGCTTGTTAAAACCCAGACAGGTGGGCCTCAGCCCAGGGTTTCTGGAGTGAGGCCTGATAATTTGCATCTCTCACCAGTTCCCAGATGATGTAGATGCTACTGGTTGAGAATCACATGTTGGATATTGCCAAGCTAGACCATTACTTCAGAAACCACGATGAAAGCTCTTTTTCCCTTCTTGATTTTCAATCCATTGCAGACTGATTCTTTTGTAAAATATAATAAACATAAATTACAAAAAATAAAAAATACGCAAAACAAAGCCCTGATTTGTTAACATTATTATTAGATTCAACAGACATACAATTACTGTCAAATTGCTGTAAGAATTTCTAAATATTTACTCAATTTCTGTACTTCTCTAACACAGACCAGTGACAAACAGTTTGGAGATCAAGCTTTGAGTAGCACGGTCACAGCAGCAACTATAAAGTAGGATACCCCTAGGGAACTCCAAGACCCCTTTGGGGGTCCACAGGTCAAAATATTGTTGATAAAAATGCTAACATGTTAGCATTATTATGTATGGTAGAGTTTCCCGGAGGCTACATGTAATGCAAAGGATTGGACTGCTTTAAATGCAGAAGCAGATGAGAGAATACAGTCAGTTGTGTTCTTTTAAGCCAGACATTAAAGAGGTTTGCAAAAAAATATAAAACAGGCTGAGTGTGGGGGCTCACACCTATAATCCTAGCACTTTAGGAGGCCAAAGAGGGAGGTTCACTTGAGGCCAGGAGTTTGAGACCAGCCTGTGCAACACAGTGAGATCTCCATCTCTACAAAAATAAAAATAATAAAATTAGCCAGGCATGGTGGCATGCACCCGAGTAGCATGCAGCTACTCGGGAGGCTGAGGTGGGAAAATCATTTGAGGCTGCAGTGAGCTACGATGGTGCCACTATACTTCAACCTAGGTGACACAGAGAGAGATGCTGTCTCTAAAAATAAATAAATAAATAAATAAATAAGGCTGGGTGTGGTGGCTCATGCCTGTAATCCAAGAACTTTGGAAGCCAAGGCGGGCCAATCACTTGAGGTTGGGAGTTCAAGACCAGCCTGACCAACATGGTGAAACTCTGTCTTAAAATAAATAAATAAATAAATAAATAAATAAATGAAAAGTGAAACAGTGTCACACTTTATTATTTCTTATTTTTTTGGGTTTCAGAAAAATATTTTTATAAAATTTAACAATGAATTTGCTACTGTTGCTAAATTAATATCGTTTAAACCCCTCAGTTTAAATATCTACTATGGTAAATATGGATTGTACAATGCACATAAACAAAAGCTCTTTGTAGTCCTTCATAGTTTTGAAGAATGTAAAGGGGCCCAGAGCCTGAACAGTTTGAGAACAGCTGGTCTCAGTCATCTTCTGAGAACAATTGCACTCGTCTTGCTTGGGATTTTCAAATGCCTGAGTCTGCGGAAAGGCAGGCCTGAGGAGTTTGGAGCAGCTCTGCAGTAGGCTGCCTTCTTTCTACAGTGAATAGTAGGAAAGAGAGGGGTTTAGAATGTAATTAGATTTTACTTATTTGCTCTTGGTGCATACATAGGGCAGGGTAGGGCTTGTGACTCATTCTCTGTTTGTACTATTTAGGATCCTGTTGAGTTTCAAGTTACAGAAATCACCAAAACTGTGGCTTCAGCAAATTAGATTTGTTTTTCTCACGTAACAAGAAATATGGAGGTCCATTTTAGTGCTTCGATAATGTCACTAGTGACTGATCCTTTCTTGATTTTTTTCTCCCATATATTTAATACATGGTCTTTGTTCCTCATGTTCATTTCATGGTTCCATCTACTTTCCAGAGACGGGGAAGGGTGAAAAACAAAGGTGTCTGCTGATTGAATGAACCCACTTCAGTGAGTTTTCTGCTTACAACACATGGCCTCTTCTATCTGCAAAGAGCACTCAGACATGATTTGTAACCAGACGTGCTGCTTCCCTAAATAAAATCAGGATTTTCTTAACAAGAGAAAGGGGAGGAAGGGTATTGGGAGGCAGCTGTCAGTATCTGCCACATGCCACAATCCTTAGAACTTAGTAGAATGTCTAGCCAAGAGTACGGCTCAATAAATATTGGTTGGATGAATGAGTGAACTATATTACATGCACACAATCAGATCTAAGGGGACACAAAATGACATCAGAATCAGATAGGGAATGGTAGTGGGGATAGTAATTGAATTGATCCATGCACTGAAAAAGGAGACCTTCTTCCCCCCTCATCACTCACTTTCTGAAGCCTTCCCTGAGGTCTTTATGTTCTCACCTCTGCAAGTTCGCTTCCTCCGTAGGCCCCTGGTGCCTATATGGTACCCTTTAAAGGAGCAGTCCTGAAGCTCCAGAAAAACTTACAGCAGACTTATTTTCCCAAAGTGCCCTAGCTCCTAAGATACTCCTTCTCTAGGGCCAAAAGCTTCTCTTTTCAGCTGTGTTTACAGTGAAACAATTTTTATTATGAAAATTTTTGAAAATGTAAACATGCAAAAAAGATAAGCAAGACTACTATAATCTAGAGTAAACCAATCTCAATATTTTGATGCCTAGCCTTCTAAAATTCTTCTCTTTCTATATATACTTTTTTGTTTACAAGTTTGGAATACATACTATGCTGTTTTGTAATTCCTCAATTTACTCTATCATAACCATTTTTCCATGCCAAGTAACAAATGTGTGCTACAATTCTAAGTGTTGTTACCTTGGATTCCATTGTAATGTCTCATTTACAATTGATCTCACAAGTTCCCACACCTTCACAAATCATACCTCAGGACTCATGTCCAGTATGTCAGCTAGGGTCCTATGAGAAGCAAATGCCAAGATAGAAGGAGAAATGCAAAAGATTTAATGGAGGAAACTCTGTAAAGGGTAAAGGGGAGAGGAAATGTGAGTAGGCAGGGAGAAGCTTCAGAGTAGATGCAGGCCTGACCCCTGCGAAAGGAGAAGGAGAAGGAAGAAATGTGGGTAGGATGAGCCTAGACTGCAGTACAACTCACAGAAAGTCACAGCCAGGCCAATGAGGAGCCTCAGAGCAAGGATTGTCCATTAGGAAAGTCCTGCTAGAAATGGCCTTGTTCTTGGACCCTCATGGAGTTTAATCATTTGCTGGCAGCCACCTGAGTGTGAACATTGCAATGGATCTGAAGTTGTAGCAGCTGGAGGCTCTTAGCCAAGGACATTCCTCTCAGTAGGTTCTCTTAGAAGTTCATGGATGTCATGTGAATTCTCATAGAGATTCTGTCATTTCCAACAGAGTATGTAAATGGAGCAGAACCAATTTTTGTCTAGAATAATGGGCTAACTATCCTGTACCCAGAGACTAAGCTCTTTCACTAGGGAAAATGTTTAGGAAGCCACTCCCATACACTGGCAACAGGTGGGGATGTATTACTTTCATAGTATTGACTGCAGATGAGCTATTTGCTTAGCTGACAACGAAAGAAAGATGCCCAAATCAGTATAAGCAATAATTAGGAGAGAAGTAAGTCCATGGTGCATGTGGTGCAAAGACTCATGTGCTTGCTAAGAACAATAACTCTTTCAGGCCAAGGCAGGAATGCATTCTGGGTCCTTCATAATATGCATCAATCTGACAGTATGTATTGATCTCTACAGATTGACTGTGACTACTTTTGAAGCATGCCTTTTCTGGCTAGTACTGACTGGTGGCCCTTTCTAACTGTTTCAGCACACTTTGTTTGTCCCTCTAATCCAGGGATTGAAAACTCAAATTTATATGGGGGCTGCCCCCTAGAAGCTGAGCGTGGTAAGGAATTTTGGTGCATTTGACTTGCTGCATAAATCCTCTCTGAATAGGGTGTAAGGGAAGCAGGATGGAGCTGGGTAAGAAGTTGAGCTAGGATATAGCTTCAGCTGGAATCCTGCTTCAGCTTGATTCCACAGGGAGCTCTGCAGCCTGAGTTGTACCACAAAGTCAGTCCCACCTGGAGACAAGGAGACCTTTTTTTTTGTACATGTATATTGGTCAGTTACTATCAAGGCTCTCCTTATGGAAAAGAGCACAAAGTCTTCCAGGGAGGCAGCTCCTATTTGACTGAAAAGGGGGCAGCTGAGAACTGTGTATCTTAAACAAAAGCCTTAGGCCAGGTATGGTCACTCATGCCTGTAATCTCAACTCTTTAGGAGGCCAAGGTGGGTGGATCACTTGAGGTCAGGAGTTCGAGACCCTGTCTCTACAAAAAAAAAACCCAAAATTAGCCAGGTATGCTGGTGTGACATGATAAAAGCCCCATAAAACTGCATACCTCAACCATACCTTGGCTTTCTGTTGAAACTGCTCTCTGTAACCCTAATGTGATAGGCAAGCAGTCCAAACCCACGGCATCTTGGCCTCTGCGACTTGTAATAAGTAACTAAGTTCTGTAATTTCCACCCTACCCAGACAATGTGTAAACTAACACTTATCTTAACTTCTGTGAACCACTTAAGTAACAACTGGAATGTCCAAAGTCCCCTGGCCCTCAGAATGTCTGGAGCCCCTCACTCTCATCTTCACCCAGGAGGTGATTTACAGAATCCACTAGCCCTCGGAATGTCTGAAGCCCCTCAACCCCGCCCCCGCCTCTCACCCTCACCCCCGAGGTGGTTTACGTGTATAAAAGGTCTTGACACCCTCCTTTCAGGGCCACGGGTTGGAGAGATGAGTCCTCTGTGGCCGCCGGCAATAAAGACCCTGCAATTTGGCATACACACTTCTGTCTTGGTTTTGACTTTCTATGCTCGCTCCAGTACAACATTTTTGGAGGTCCCACCAAGATTTTGTCTTTGTTCATCACCAGACAAAAGCCGTCTCAGAGTCTTGCCTGGGCCGCCACTCCCACCTCGGGGACCTCTAGGGGAGGCACCCCCTGAGACATTCCAGGGCCCCAGAGTTTCGGCCCCGTGGAGGATGGGTGACTACCCGGCCAACACTCACCCGAAATTCCTGAGGGTCCTGGGAACCTCCGGAGGTAAATCAGGTCTGGAAATCAGGGGACCAGTCTGTCAGGGGGGCCTGAGTTGGGGGACCGGACGCGGTCATTGCGGACATGGTCATTGCAATTCTGATCAGGCAAGCCTACTGTGAGACGTCACTGGAGGCTCAGGTTGCCTCACTGGAGGCTTGGGCTGCCTTGCTGGAGACTCGGGCTGCCTCGCTGGAGGCTCGGGTTACCTCACTGGAGGCTCAGGTAATTTAGTTTTCAGTTGTTTTCCATAAACCTTGGTGTGAGTGAGAGAGTGGGTGTGTATATATGTAGTCCCACGGCTGGAAGGCTACGGGGCTTGTGAGGGCCTTCACCTGCGGTTCCATGGGGACGTCATAAGGCATAACAGTGATTCGTCTCAGGATTGAAAATTCTGAGGTGACCAGGCCTGGGGTTTATACGGGTATACCTTAGCCAAGACACTCTGAATACACCCCTAGAAATAACTCTGTTCTCTTTCCTTTTCTTCTTCTTATTCTATCATTGAGGCCTCATTCTTCCTTTTTCTCATGTCCGAGAGAAAATTCTGCCCCTGACGACTTGGGTGTAGTTTTTCTCTGTCTTAGGAAATCAAACCTTAAACAAGAAACTACCAGTCCTCTTCTCCTGTTTAGGGTAAAAAAGGAGAAAGAAAAAGAGACAGAAAGAGAGAGGAGACAGAGAAGAGAGAGAGAGAAAGTAGACAGAGAAGAGAGGAGAGAGGAGAAAGAGACAGACAAAAAAGAGAGAAGAGATACAAGAAAGTAGGGGAGGGGAAGAAGAGAGAGGAGACAGAGAGAGGGGAGGAGGAGAGGAGATAGAGACAGAGAAAGTAGGGAGAAAAAGAAACAGAGAGAGGAGAGAAAAAGAGAGAGAGAGAGCAAGAAGAGAGATAGGGAGAGAGGAATTTAATGCTTTTTAGGGTCCCTGTGTCAAGGTGACCAAAAGCTGCAGGGGCAGGGAACTCGCAGCCAGCCTAGCGACTGTGAGCTCAGTTTTAAACTGACACGAAAAGAGTTTTTTTTTCTTTCTCTGCCAGCCCCGCCCGGCTTCAGGCAGGCCACATCGCCTCAGGGCGCACTATTTGCATCCAAAATATGGCTTAAGAAAGCTTTCTGACTCTTTGTAATGTAAATGATCTGTTAGCATAGTAGTTAAGGTACAGGGCCCGCAACGGCCTGCAACTGCAAGGTTGTTGGTTCAAATCCTCCATAAAGCCAGCCTTAAATTAGTGAAATCGCTTGGGGGAAAATTCAAAAGCTAAAGGGAAAACCAAATGGGGTTGTCTAGCTCCCGGCCTTGTACCCCCCTCCAATGCATGAGGCCAAGGTTGGGTTTTCAGCCCAATATGGGGTAAAATTAACCCCTGGAAAACTCTGCTCTTTATGTAAACTAGAATGGCTATCTTTTAGAATTGAGTGGCCTAACACTGGGACCTATGGCTCAAAAAAAAAAAATTACCCAGGCTGTATGGAATAGTCGCAGGAATTCCTGGACACCCTGACCAGTTTCCATACATTAACTAATGGTTGGATTTAGTCCAACAACCCCCTCTGTGGCTAAAACGCTACATAAAACAGGCTAGACTTCAGGTCACGTTAGCCGGGCCAAAGAAAGCCTCTTCTGGGCCAACCATTCTCCCCATCCCAGCAGAGAATCTGGAATTACCTCCACCCTACTCAAGGCCCTCTGAACCAGGGCCTCAGCACACTCCTTGGACAGTACTAGTAAGCAAACCTTGTCCCCCCCCACCGCACACCCGCAGCGGGGCTCCACACCCAACGGCAGTGCTTCCTCTCCCAGAGGTGCCCCCAATGGGAGAAGACAATCGGGGTTGATGATTCTTTGTTCACATCCCCTTCTTGTCAAGTGACTTATATAACTGGAAGGTGATAGAAATTAAAGAGAGGGCCGAAACACCAAGTGCTGGAACAAGCTTTATTAAGAGCAAGGGAAAATCTGCCAGGCTGCACCCAAAATTGGCACGCAGCACCCGTGGTGTGGTCAAGGGGATTTTTATGGCCTACAAGCCGGCAGATGGATCCAGTGTGAGGGGCTGTGCAGGAGGGGAGGGGCTGGGGAACTGCTGAGTTTAATAGTTCCCAGGAGAGGGTCGTGCTGAGGAACTGCTAAGAGAGTTCCCAGGAGGGGGTCGTGGTGGGGAACTGCTAAGGTGGCGAGGGGGGAGGGTTAGGAACCTGCTGAGATGGAAAGTTCCCCAGGAGGGGGTCATGCTGGGAGGCTGGGGAACTTGAGGCCGCTGCAGGGGTTTTACAATGGAGTAAGTTCTGTTAGAAGGTTCAACATCCTCAGTTCTCTGAGAAGACCCAGGCTTTGACAGGGCTTTTAAAATCTGTACTCCAGACTCACTGCCCCACTTAGGACAATTGCCAACAATTATTACTGATTCTGTTCACCACAGAGGAAAGAGGCAGAATTAGACAAGAAGCGCTGAAAGCCATCATAGGTCCAGGGAGAGGAACAGTAGAAAACAACAACAACAACAACAACAAAACCCAGGACCAAATTAAAAAGGTTTTTCCCTCTACCTGACCCCAATGGGACCCCAACACCTTGAGTGGTCACCAGGCTCTGAACACTTTTCACTGGTATCTTTTAGAAGCAGTTAGGGGAGCGGCCCGCAAGCCCGCTAACCTCTCCAAGGTAGGGACTGTAACTCAGGGTCCGCAGGAGTTGCCAGCTGCCTTCCTTGAGCGCCTACAAGACACTTACTGCACCTACACTCCTATTGACCCTGAGGCTCCAGAAAATCAGCAGGCCATCAATCTGACTTTCGTTTCCCAGTCAACCCCAGATATTAAAAAAAAGTTACAGAAGTTAGAGGGATTCCAGGGAATAAATTTAACCCAGTTGTTGGAAATTGCCCACAAGGTTTTTAATAACAGGAATACTCCTGGAGCCATACCAAACAAAAAAGTTACTAAAACAGTCATAGCAGCCGGGCGCGGTGGCTCACGCCTGTAATCCTAGCACTTTGGGAGGCCGAGGCGGGTGGATCACGAGGTCAACAGATCGAGACCATCCTGGTCAACATGGTGAAACCCCGTCTCTACTAAAAATACAAAAATTAGCTGGGCATGGTGGCACGTGCCTGTAGTCCCAGCTACTCGGGAGGCTGAGGCAGGAGAATTGCTTGAACCCAGGAGGCGGAGGTTGCGGTGAGCCGA
>PVKV010014756.1:0-56212 GCA_004027835.1 Alouatta palliata | reverse complement strand
AAAAAAAAAAAAAAAATGGTAAAAAGGAAATGAAATAAAATCCGAATCCTCTGGGGATTGTAAGAGGGATGACTGTAAGCCACTTATTTAAGTGGCTTTCGATTCTGGCGCGCCTGTGAAAAAGCGAGGAAGGTTATGTGACAACTGCAGTTCCAGCTGAGCTCTTGGAACTCATGAAGACTTACAGTTTACAGAGGTCTTCACAAATATCACCCAATTTGGCCCTCCCAGCTACTCTGAGGAAGGGGCTGGAGAAATATTCCCATCTTTATTCCCCAGTGGGAAAGCCACGGTTCAGGGGAATTAAAAACTGCCGAGAGCGAGGAAGCGTGCCCCCAGAGCTGTGTCAGGGTGCCTGCCACTGTAGCCCTTGCTCCTCCCCACCTCACAGGGACCCATACCTGGGAAGTAGTGTCCCACTCATTACCCTGAAGGGCCACTCTGACAGCGAGGCCAGGGACCCTGGGGGGGAGGGTGGGCATTGGGAGTGGTGGGGAGCAGAGCCCTGCGGGAAATCAAGGGAGAGCATGAAGCAGCTGTGTACTGTACATGGAGCCTCTGCTCTGGGGATCATCGTGGAGGCCCAGAACATTTTCCCCCTTGGCCTCAAGAATGAGGAGACAGACGTAGAAGGGAAGGGAAAGACAGAGTGGGAATGGGGCTATCCCCCACGGAACTCTAAAGGCAAACATAAATGATTTCTGAATTATCCATTTTGGAAAGGAAAACCTATGTCTTCTTATTTATTTATTTTTAAACACAAATACATAAGAGCAGCTGCAGGCCCTGGTTGTGGCCCGCAGCACCTCTGGGATGGCTGGGTCTTCCCTGTCTGCCCACGGTGGGTGCCGTGTCACCCATGACTCACCTGCCGCCCCTGCCACCAGCTCCTCCACCATCCTGCCGTTGTCACTGCCGTGCTGTCTGGTTTGGCCACTGTATTCCTAAGTTATTTCAGCCACTGCGTCTCTAAGTCAGATTTCTGCAGTGACGTGACAATCTTCAGTCTTTGCAATGCAGCTGACAGTAGCTGTAAGGGACTGTTCACACTGGACTAACCACAGGCTGCTGCAGGAGTGAGCAAGGGACCTGTGAAAGAACTGGCAGCAAAACCAGGGAAGGGGTGAACACGCCAGGGCTCCCCACCCATTCCTCAGGCCAACATCGGTGTAGGGTGGAAAGTCAGACTGACTCAGTTCAGGGTCTTTCCTTGATCTCAGGGAGGTATTCTCTCTGTGTTCAGTTTACTGTGGAAACTCATGATCTATTAAAAGCTGGATATGACAAAGTTGTGAAAACATCAGTTCTGAAGACTGATTGGAAAGTGGAGGAGAGAAATTATAAAAGGGCAGGAATAAAAGAAGTACAATAAACAGTATATATTTGATTTTAAAAATGAATGTTAAAAAGAAACATTCTTTTTTTTTTCTTCTGAATGTACTTTAACTTTTTTAAAAATTTATTTTTTATTCTTTAAGTTCTGGGGTACCTGTGCAGAACGTGCAGGGTTGTTACATAGGTACGCAGGTGCCATGGTGGTTTGCTGCATCCATCACCCCGCAATCTACATTAGGTATTTCTCCTAATGCTATCCCTCCCCTAGCCCCCACCCCCCAGCAGGCCCCTGTGTGTGCTGTTCCCCTCCCTGAAAAAGGAACATTCTAAACAAACTTCTATGATAAAGAAGAGCTTAAGAAAATTCCTAAAAAGAAACTGAAGAAAAGCATCAGTGTAAAAGAAACTACTGAGTCTGGCATAACTGTTCTAGAGAATGCTCAAGTGCTTGGTTCTATAATTTAAAAACATGATATATTAATTCTTAGGCTCTTGAAAAGTATTGGACTAATGTTTTCAGGCCCTTGAGTGTCACACATTTAAATTTCACTTTGAACCAAGTGAGTATTTTTAAAGTGACGTTCTGGAAAACACACATAAGCTAAGTCACAACAAAAATTAAAATAGATTCCCATGTCTCTTGGAGGTTTAAAACTGGTTATTCTGGCCTCCTATTGTTATGTTATTGGAACATAGTACTTACTTATAAGCCTCCAGAACCGCCTTCCCTTTTGAGGATCAGTAGAGGTTTTCATTGATGGGGGTTTGCCAGTAAACCCATTATTTCCTTATTGGCAGCTTCCTGGTTGGGGATGATGGCAGGGTGTACGAAGGTGTGGGTTGGAACATCCAAGGCTTGCACACCCAGGGCTACAACAACGTCTCCCTGGGCATCGCCTTCTTTGGCAGTAAGAGAGGTAAGGGTCACTCCCCGCGGACCCTGTGCTGGAGAGTCGTGTGCACTCTCCTCCTCCACTCCCTGGGCTCCACACTCATCTTTTCACCCTACGTCATACTTACCTTCTCTGATGATCGCCCTTCTCTTGAAGTTCTTTTCTCCTTTGGATTCTGTGACATGCATACTTTTTGTCCTCTTCCTCTTTACGGGTCTGCACTCCTGTGACATTGCTGAAGCCAGCACAGACATTGCTTGAGCTCACAGTTGTTGCCATCACTTCTAAAGTCTGCAGTTGTCTGACATAGATGCTGTGACTGCCAGAGGCAGAGAAGCCTGGCTCATCTCTTCTTCCAGTTTCTCCCATTGGTAGAAACGGACCAGAAGGCAGCAGGCAAGGAAATCTGGAGCTATAACTTGCAGGCCTCTAGCCCCCAGAAAAACAGAGGAAAGCACAGAACAGGGATGGAGCTGAGAAATAATACTTATGGAACCAGGACCTGCCAGCATCCTCATTTGACAGCTGGGTCTAGGTAACAGTGTTTCTCTCAGAGGTTTTCTGTGAGAATTAGGAGTTAACAGATATATAGGGTCTACTGCATACCTGCTCAGGGGAGATAGGAGTAAATCCTCGTTGCCTTTTCTCCTGTGCTAGTGCATGCCTGACTCAGTCAGGTGGGCCTTCCTCTGCATGCAGTTTTCACTGCCTTCCAGCTCTTTTGCCTAGAGATGGAGTGGATAAAGTCTTAGTTTGGCTCTTGGAAGAAGTTGTCAGCTTTGGCTGCTGAGAGATCAAAGTAATTTCTTGCCTCTTAGGCCCTCTGTTCTGGCAACTGGACCAGTTTCTCTCTTTCAATCCAGTGATTCAGGCTCAAGTGGTCATATCATCCTCCCTTCAGCTGTGTAGTCCAGGTGGAGTTTCTTATTAACAGTTCTGTGCTCCTCTTTAAGGCAGCAGTCCCAGCCCCGCTGCCTTCTCAGCTGCAGAGAGTCTGATCTCCTATGCCATCCAGAAGGATCACCTGTCACCCAGGTATATTCAGCCACTTCTTCTGAAAGAAGAGATCTGCCTGGACCCTCAACAACCAGTGATGCCCAGGAAGGGTAAGACCCTCCATGCCACCTCACCCTCCTTGTCACCACCCAGCCATGTTTGGGAGTGCTTTTTCCTGTTAAACCCCATGGGATTCTGGGACCAAGAACATCTCATGCCTACTTTGAGAGCTGGAAAATTCTGAGAGGGCATCTTCCTGGCGTCCTCTCCATCCCATCAGAACGATATAGCCATGGACTTTTTCTTAAAACAAATACATATGTATGCAGATTTTCACTCAATCAACAAATATTTGCTGCATAGCAGGCACTGTTCCAAGTATTGAGCATACAGCTGTGAACAAAACAGATGAAACTCTTTACCTTCAGGAAGCTTGCACTTCAATGAGAAAGACAGAAAATGAACAAAACAAAAAGTAAATACATATGATGTTAGATGGCATAAAGGCTATGGAAAAAAATAGAGTGGGAATGGAGTGGGGTAAACTTGTAAACATATTTGTGTCTGTTATGTGAGGACATGAAAACCTACATAAACACACATACCTTTCGAAACACAAAAACCAGCCAAACTCCAGCACGGCCACAGCTCAGAGAAGAACTTGCGTTCACAGATGATGCTGACATCAGAGTGCATATAACAAAAAGCTGAGTAAGAAAAATAATGCACTATTTTGAAGCGAATAAGCAGCATCCTAAAACCAGTCAAATTAATAAGCACGTTTGCTAGTGTGGACCTTTTCTTTGGATCAATGATATTCTTCAAATATCATTGGGATCAATGACATTTTTTCAATTAGCTTTTTAAAATTGCAAATCTCTAAATAAAATGTTTCTTGCTTTCGGACAACCACTAGCTTCAATAGTGATAATTCCTTAATATTTGTACAGTTCTTTCTAGATTTCAAGTTGTTTCCACAAATACGTGTGATCAGTTTAGAGAGTCCACTGACTTCTGCATACTGGCTCTGTTACATAAGCACACACACTTGCACATGTGCTTGCAATGCATGGTCTTTTGAAGACAATGACCATTCCTATATACAACCCACAGTCCTTTCCCTTCTGCTTGTACACTGATTTCTATAGGTATCAGGCCTGTAGATTTTTGCCCCAGCCCCTTGGTTCCAGCCATCTGACCCAGAAAATCTCCATCTAGACTTCCCCAGAATCCTACAGACGATCTTACATTAGGATGTGCCAGTGGGTGCTGGAGGCCTGGGAGAAGCTGAGGAATAATCCAGCCTGGAGTTAAGTGATTGTTCATGGGGAAGCAAAAGCAAATTCCTGTTTCCTTGGCTTTTCATCTTACCACAGTTTGTCCCAACATCATCAAACGATCTGCTTGGGAAGCCAGAGAGACACACTGCCCTAAAATGAACCTCCCAGCCAAATACGTTATCATCATCCACACTGCTGGCACAAGCTGCACTGTACCCACAGACTGCCAGACTGTCGTCCGAAATACACAGTCCTTTCACATGGACACACGGAACTTTTGTGACATCGGCTATCAGTAAGTGGGATCAACGCAAAGACAACCTTCTTTTTCTTCGGGATTGTAGGAAGGAAGCCTGTGAGAGGGAACCGATGTTTCCTGAACCCCTCCTTTGGGCTGGGTGCTTTCCATAAGGCATCCTATTTTATATTGGCAAGACTGGGCTGAGAATCATTCAGAGCATAGCTAATGGTTAGTTACCTCGCTTGGGCGTATCTCTACAAGTGGTTGGGAAGATTCTGAAGAGAAGGCATTAGAAGCCTAGTGATAAAGCAAAACTGTGATACCCTCAGGAAAGGACATGAAGAGTTGTCCCTTTTTTTTTTTTTTTCCGTTGAAAATTTTTTTTAATATATATATTTTATTGCATTTTAGGTTTTGGGGTACATGTGAAGAACATGCAAGATTGTTGCATAGGTACATACATGGCAGTGTGGTTTGCTGCCTTCCTCCCCATCACCTATATCTGGCATTTCTCCCCATGTTATCCCCCCCCAACGCCCCACCTCCAGTTCTGCTGACACAAGAACAGAAAATCAAACGCCACATGTTTGATAGCCGGGTGTTGAACAATGAGAACACATGGACACAGGGAGGGGAGCATCACACACTGGGGTTGTGCCTTTTTTATGCAATCCCTTCTAACCTGTCAGAGACAAAGGCCTTACTTACCCCTACCTCAGTCTGCCCAGCTCCAAACTTGCTCTCTCCGATGTTAGAATCCTGCTGTTCCTCTGGTGTTACTTACCTCATTCTATGGATGTAGAAACTTTTAACCTCTCTGGGCCTCTTTTGTCTCATCTCTACAATAGGGAAAATACTTTATCTGTTTGAAGATAGGGAGTGAGATCAAAATATTCTCCTTTGGTACCTTTAATGCCAGGTCTGTAATAAAGAAACACATTAAACTAACGGAGTAGAAAAGCTACTTGGAAGATGTCTTGGAATTTTCATAGGAAGGATTTAGGGCTAGAGTATAATATATTTCAATTATTCATCTGTGACTTAATCACAATATATTTTACAAAGTCTCAGGTAAATGTGCTTTTGCAAATGTGTTGTTCTGGGCCTACTGTCTCTCTCCTTTTTAACTCCTGTTTCAAAAGCAGCCCTTGCAAACAGGAGGGAACTCTTGCTTCACTTTTCAGGATTTTCCAAAGGTGTGCTATGGTTATTTAGCACAGGTAACAAGAAAGTGACTGTAAATCTGGAAATTCCGCATGGAAAATGCTAGAAGATGAGGGAATGTTTGTTTTCCTCTTTCATTCGGTCTTTAGAGACTTGATCCCTGTTCCTTGACTTTTCAAAACCTGTTGCGATATCCGTCACCTGCTCCAGTCTCATGACATGTCATCTGTAACTCTGACGTGGACTGTAATCAGGACGAAGCACCCACTCACACATTATTTTCTAGCTTTTTAGTCAATAGTTATTGGATAGCTACTATGTGCCTGGTGCTAGACAAGATATGTCAATCTAACAACAAACAGAGAGAGATTCTCCAATGAGTTTGGCCAGGCACGGTGGCTCATGCCTATAATCCTAGCACTTTAGGAGGCTGAGGCTGAAGGATTGCTTCAGGTTAGGAGTTTGAGACCAGCCTGGGAAACATAGGGAGACCCTGTCTCTATAGAAAAACAGGATAATTAGCTGGGTGTGGTGGCATGCATCTGAAGTCATCCCCAGCTACTTGGAAGACTGAAGCGGGAGGATCTCTTGAGTCTAGTAGTTTGAGGCTGCAGTGAGCCACCGTGTGCCACTGCCCTTCAGCCTGAGCAGCAGAGTGAAACCCTGTCTGGAAAAACAAAAACAAAACCAAGAAAACAAAGATAATTAGTTTCTTTGGGAGCGTGCAGGAAATTTGCAAATCTGAGATATGCATGCTACGGGAACCACAGGCATATCCAAAGAGGCTGAGGCTAGGGGGAGCTTTTAAAGGCAAAAGGGAAGAGCGTACTTTGTTTTGAAATAAGGGAACACTGGAGAACATTGGTGCTTATCACAGGAGGCAGGAGGTGACACCACTTCATTCATGGAGACAGCGTGTCGGGCAAGTGTTCCTCATTGGCCAGATGTCCCTTTGACTAGTAACAAGCTGCAGTTTCAAAAGTTTTCGGCAAAAGTTCTTGTTACAGGGATGAGTGCCTAAGAGTCCTTCAGAGAGTCTGTGCTAGTTCTTATCGTAGGCTTGTGTACATGAGAGTCCTCCCTTCTCAACCTTCCAGCTTTATTTATTTTTGTTAGAATTTGACACAAGTGACTCCATTTTGATTTTGACAACTTTCAATGATAGATATGAGAGAGGGAAGGACGAAAAGTAACTACAATTCCAAGTGTTTAGCACTGTGATGGATGCAGAACAGAATAATGTATAGGATGAGCCTCTAATCAAAACTTTGCAGGGGGTGACTGGGGTCTGAGAAGGGCTTCTAGAGGGAGGAGTATCCTCATTGGGACATGGATAACGAGTGGAGGTTATTCAGGCAAAGAAGGAGGGAGAGTGTCTGGGTGAGGAGGAACAGCATCTGCCAGTGCCCGGGGTACAGACAGAGCACTACAAATAGATTTGAAAGAGAGGAGTGGTGAGCAGTACGGGTGGGAGGGCCTGTGGGGGCCACATTGTGCAGGCCTTCACAGTGGGCTCAGAGAGACTCGCTCTATTTGAAAGGCAGCTGCAAACTATTTAGGAGGTCATGCCCTATGGTAGGATTTGTATCTTAGAAAAATCACTCTGGGTGCTATTTTAAGAACGGACTGGAAGAAGGCAAAACTCTGGCAAGAAGCTATTGCAGTGATCCGGTGACTTGGAGCAGTCGATCTAGAGAGAAGTGAAGGAATTTAGAAGCTGTGTAGGAGATACAATTGACAAGCTCGGACTGGTGACCAGGTGGGCTGAGTGAAGGGTGGAAGGCATTCAGGGTGTTGCCCAATTTTGTAGCTGGAGAAATTTTAGAAGAAGGTGGGTTTGCCTGGACGTCTTTAAAGGTAGTACTTGAATCTGTGGGAATCATTGTCCAGGGTGAATACATCGAGTGAGAGAAAGGCCTAGAGCAGAGCGCAGAGGAGCACCACGTTTAAGGAAGGGAAGGCGGGTGGCAGAGGGGCCTGAGGAGTAGCAGGGAGAGGAGACCCAGGAGGGGTATGCTTGTGGAAGCTCCGGGAAGGGAACATTTTAAGAGAGTGGTCAACAGGGTCAGTGTAGTCCAGAAGTAAAATAAGTGTCCAGTGTACTTAGTGCCAGGGAGCCACTGCTCACCTTAGAGGGGTCAGATTCAGTGGTGTGGTGGGAACTAAGGCCAGTTTGAAGTGGATTGTGGTTTTTGTTTTTTCCTTTTCCACATTGGCACATGAGAGACCGCCACCAATATTGGATAAATGGATGAAAGAAGGAATGAATGGTTGAAGGAGTGAATGAGTATTTAAATTCTGCTTCCCAGAGTGACTTTCTTCATTTTCTTTTCCCGATCCAAGCTTCCTGGTGGGCCAGGATGGCGGCGTGTATGAAGGGGTTGGATGGCACATCCAAGGCTCCCACACTTATGGATTCAATGATATTGCCCTAGGAATTGCCTTCATCGGCTACTTTGTAGGTAAGGGACGAGCATGGGGTTAGAGGGGTGCTGGGGGTGGAGGGACCATGCGGCACATCTGGGAAGCATGGGGGGAAAGGCAGCCCTGTGGTGTCTGGCAGTGTGAATGGAACATTTTAGCTTTAAAGTGGACTCTCAATAGAGGATGTCACCAGGATACCCTTTCAGACAGAGCATTTACCCCCAAATCCACCCATGCCCATGCCCAGCTCCGAGGCAAACATGGAGCAAGGGAGGAAAAAGTCGTTTGCAAACTTCAGTGCTTTTATCGCTCAGTTGGCGAATGCGTCTGTCTCTTGGTAGCCATGGCAACAATTTGGGGAGCACCACTGCCTGTTTGGAAAACCAGCGGGCGACCCAGGGGTGCTGTGTCTGCTTTGTACCTGCTCAGAAGTGTGCTGTGCTGCAGTCCTCCTCCAGAGCAGTTCTTAAACTTTCTGGAAGAAACTTTGGCACGGAGGCATCAGAGAAAGCAATGACCTTGTTTTCTGTTTGTGCCTGGTTGCCACAATTTACGTGAAAGTGTTGGCTATGGTGATGGTGGAATGGGGCAGGGTGGGGGAAGAGGGAAATTGGAATCCAGGTGCTTGTCCCTTCCCTGATCAAGAAACTTTGAGACCCTAATGACTTATGGGGAAAATGTGTTTTGCAGAAAAGCCTCCAAATGCTGCAGCGCTGGAGGCAGCCCAGGACCTGATCCAGTGTGCCGTGGTCGAGGGGTACCTGACTCCCAACTACCTGCTGATGGGCCACAGTGACGTGGTCAACATCCTGTCCCCTGGGCAGGCTTTGTACAACATCATCAGCACCTGGCCTCATTTCAAGCACTGAAGGAGGCCCTGCTCCCTCTGAGACTGCCCTCCCTCCCCTGCTGGGCCTCTCCCATTCTCACCAGCCACCCTGTGGCTGCCACCCTGCCAGCCCATCCTGTCCTTCCTTTCTCAGGTTAGGATAGTCACATCCTCTCCTGCCAGCATCCTCCAGGAGCCCCTAGACCTTGCAGCTGTGCATTCACAGCCCTCTTGGTCGGAGTTCAGACTTCCTGTCTCCTTACCTTCCTCTCCCCCGGGGCACCTACTTCTTCAGCCGGGCAAGACAATGAGCTGGTCCTTGTGGCATTTCTCTCTGTCTCTCCCTGTGCCCCTCTGCCTGGTGAGCCTTCCCTGTTGTCTGCCTGGAAGCCCCCACCTTTTACCCCTTACTCATGACCAGGTCAGAGTGCCCATACCTCCTCTCTGCTCACACATGGACTGGTACATATTTGGATGCAGCCCTTACCTTTCTTAAGGGCTGTAATTGTTTATAGATGTGTTTGTCCTCTCCTATGGGTTGTAAGTTTCTCCAAGGGAGGAATTGTGTTTTATTCATATCTGTCCTCAGTACCTCAGCAGTGTTTGGAATTTAATAGGTTCTACAGATGTTTCTTAAAGAAAGAATGAATAAATGAATGAGCGGACCCAGGTCCCTGTTCACATTGCCAATTTTCTTTGGCACTTCCTCCCTGAGGCAGCCTTCCTGGATAGTGTCCCCATCCCACCAGCATTCTCTTTGTTCCTCTTCCCTCCCAGTCCAAGGCTCAGAGCTGACTCTGGTCACCTGTCTGTAATGGTGACTGTATTGCTAAAGTCCTGAGTCTGTGTTCCCCAAGAGAACCCTGAATGCAGGGAGCATGTGCTTTTCTAGGGTTGGGCCAGGGCTGTGTCCACAAAAGTTGCCCAGTGCCTGCCACTTGCCCTTGCCTGGCTGGGTCCCACTGGGTGCTAGGCTGAGAGAGAGCCCAGAGCCCTAGTGCTCTGTATCCCTCCCTGCTTGAGTTCCTCTTGCCTAGAAGGAAGCTCCCTCTTTCAGACAGGGGCGTGAGGACTGTACTGCTGTTTACTGGAAGCAGGTGAGCTGGCTCTTGTTTTCACAGGTTTTGATCTGGAAACAAGGGAAGGTGTTGAAAAAAAGAGTCAAACTAAAATATTTGAAGAGATTTATTCTAAGCCAAATATGAGTGACCATGGCCCGTGACACAGCCCCAGTAGATCCTGAGAACATGTGCCCAAGGTGGTCAGGCTACAGTTTGGTTTTATATCTTTTAGGGAGACATGAGACATCAGTCCATACATGTAAGATGTATATTGGTTTGGCTGAAAAGGTGAGACAGCTCCAAGCAGGAGGTGGGCAGGCGGTAGGGAGGGATTCCAAGTCATAGGTGGATTCAAAGATTTTGTTTAGCAATTGGTTGAAAGAGTTTTTATCTAAAGACCTTGAACCAATAGAAAGGAATGTCTGGGTGAAGTGGGATGGTGGTGGGGGAGGAAGTTGGGGAGAAGGTGGGGAGGTGTTGTGAAGACCACAGTTTGTCATGCGCATGAAGCCTCCAGGTAGCAGGCTTCAGAGCTCTTATCAGACCTAAAAGGTGCCAGACTCTTAGTCATTTCTCTCCTGGATCAGGGAAAAGACCTGGAGAGGGAAGGGAATTCTCTACAGAATGGGAATTTTCCTCACAAGAGACAGCATTACAGGGCCATTTCAAAATATGTCAAACAAATATAGTTTGGGGTAAAATACTTGCATTTCTTTCAGGGCCTGCCACCTGTCATGTTGGTATCTTATTGCAACAGTCTGTTTGGTCAGTCTTAAGACCTCTGTTTTAATGACAATGCTGATCAGTTGTGCTTGAATTCCAAAGGGAGGAGGGTATAATGAGCCATGTCCAACCCTCACGTCCCAGCATGGCCTGGAATAGATTTTCAGGTTTACTTTGGAATACCCTGGGCCAAGATGGGTCTCTGTCAGTCAGGTGGGGAGATTCAAATTTTATTTTTGGTTTACAGAGGGAAGGAGGAAGAAGGAGAGGTGTAAATAAAAGGAGCTAGAAACATGGGCTTTCTTCCCCCTGTACATGTTTTGAGTATTGACACTGTGTCTTTGCCTCTAGAGTGTTTCACATCTTACAAGGCAGGCTTTAACAGCCTTATCTGTATACGGCTCTGTGCTTTCAAAACTGTCCCTTTGATCTCATTAGGTTGATTCCATCCCTTTGTCATTTGCTCTATGGCATCCTGGGTATGTAGGCAGGGGAAGAATGGTTTGTCTAGAGGTCACATAAGCCCGGGGAGACTCAGAACCCTTGCCCCATTTATACAACCAGAGGAAGGTGGCTCCAGGAGAGCTCCTGTAGTGAGCGGTCTTCCTCCTGCAGTAAGAAGTGACACTTCTGCCAGCCCCCTTCTTCTTGTGGAGGGGTGGGGGGTTGTAGGCACAGGCTTCCTAGAGGAACCTTTCCCAGTAGGGGTGAGTTTAACACCACTGCATGCAGGAAGCAGCCAAAGGGGTAGACTGAGATGCTGAGAAATAATTTCTTTTTTTTTTTTTTTTTGAGTCAGAGTCTCACTCTGTTGCCAGGCGCCATGCTGGAGTGCAGTGGCGCGATCTCAGCTCACTGCAACCCACCTCCCGGGTCCAAGCGATTCTCCTGCCTCAGCCTCCCAAGTAGCTGGGACTAGAGGCGCGCACCACCACGCCCAGCTAATTTTTGTATTTTAGTAGAGACGGGGTTTCACCATGTTGGCTAGGATGGTGTCGATCTCTTGACCTTGTGATCCGCCCGCCTAGGCCTCCCAAAGTGCTGGGATTACAGGTGTGAGCCACCGCGCCCAGCCGGCTGAGAAACAATTCCATGAAAAAGGTGTCCTTACAATTTCCTGGCCTTGCTTACGATCCTCCAAAATAGAGGGTCTCCTCCCTTTGATTTAAACACCATTCCCAGGCCTCAGGGACTCATTAGCCTCCCCCCCAACCCCCATCCCTTATGGACTTTGGAAGGGACCGTAGACTCCTCATCCGTATCAGCACTCATGAAGGCCTCAAAACAACAATATTGGCTGGGCGCAGTGGCTCACGCCTGTAATCCCAGCACTTTGAAGTGGATCACCTGGGGTCAGGAGTTTGAGACCAGCCTCACCAACAAGGTGAAACCTCGTCTCTACAAAAAATACAAAAATTAGCTGGGTGTGGTGACAGGAGCCTGAGACAGGAGAATTGCTTGGACCCGGGAGGCGGGTTGCAGTGAGCTGAGATTGTGCCACTGCACTCCAGCCTGGACAACGGAGTGAAACTCCATCTCAAAAACAAACAAACAATTCATCTCAAAAACAAGCAAACAAAAACAAACAAACAAATATTGCATGGTCTGGATTACTGTTTTTCCCAAATAATACACTTTTATCCATCTTAAACGTACTAAGTAAAATTAGAGCACTGAACTGACAAATGCTTTTTCAAGGCAAATTCAAGGCAGTTTATTCCAGGCAGTTTGCTGCTTCTGTGTCCTTTTATAGAGAAATTCTTCCCAGCTCCCCCTTAATCGTTTAGAGAGAGGGGCAATGCTAACACTCACCTCACAGGATTCTGACGAGGATTAAATGAATGATCAGGTGTAAGGGTCTGAGAACTTGTTCTGAGCGTTGAACAACTGTTTCACTGGTGTCACCTGAGGCATGTGATTGCTGCCGTCTATTGCTCCTGTTTGACTGTGGCAGGAAGGATGCGTCTTCGTGGGCACCAATCGCAGCTGCCTGGGGAAATCTGAGCAGATCGTACTCAGACCCTGTGATGAGCAGGGAGGAGCCAGACAGGCCTGCAAGTGTGGAGGCAAGTTTGAAGGAGCCCACGGTGAAGGAGGGGGCACAGCCCTTTCATGAACCCCTGCGTTGTCAGGGTGGGAGGGGCCTAGAGCTCACTGACTCAGTGGTTATCCACGATTATAAGCTGGGAAAAAAAGACTCCAAAGTTTTCTTTGGTTTCAGCATAGTGAATATCAATCTGGTTAAAGCCTCGTATGTCATGGAAAACTGAACCGGAGGGAGGTAGATGACTTGTTCAAGTTCACCCAGTGAGTTAAGTAGAGGAAGGAGCACCCAGATTCTGAGGCTGAGGCATGGCATGATTCTTGTCACTCCTCTGCTAAAATCATGGTATGGCCTCTCCATTCCCACTGAGTCAGCTAACAACAGTGAGCATGCTGGTTAGAAGCGCCACAAGCTCCTTCCCACAGAACAAGCCCACGTGGGGGTCACTTGTAGCCTCGCACGCTGGGCTTCCCCATGTTCCTGCCTTTGTCCGCACAGCTCCCCCTCTCTTGACCCTTGACCTCTCCAGTGCCACCTTTTTTTTTTTTAGCTGCTTTTCAAAGGCTCACTCTTCCAGAACCTGCTTCTCCAAACCAGAAATGGCATCTCTGACCCCCAAGCACCCGTGGACTTTGTCCCGGCCTTGTAGTGTCTCTTTGCTGCCCGCGTGCCTTCTCCCTGCCGGCCTGGACTCCCCGAGGGCTGCACCTGCTCCCCTGGTTCCGTCTTCTGGACAAGCACAGTGCCTGGCATGCTGCTGGGGCCACCGAAGCGTCTGTGGGAGGAAAGGCAGGGTGCGGTGGGCAGAGGCAGTGTCTCCCTCAGCTGGTCTCAGATGCTTGTTGCAAAGTGGAAAATCCTGGTGTCTACACTGCTGAGCCTTGGCAGATTTCTCACAGGGCACTCCTGTTAATGCCAGGCCATCCTTTGCCCTTGCCCTCTGGCGGCTTCCCCTCCGCTGGTGAGATTTGGGGGAGACATCCTGTCTTTTCCAGCACCAATGCCCTCCACCCCACGCTTGTGGAGGCTCCTGGGACCCCTCACTGTGTTCCCTGCAGCCTGTGGGTGGGGGGAGGGGGGCAAGGGTTGGGAGGGGCGTGGGCTGCAGCTGCTCCCTGGCTGCAGCTTTCTTCTGCCTGGCTCGCTTAGGAAAAGCTTTCTTCCTGAGCTTCCTGCCACCCCTCCCTATGCGTCCTGGGCTCTTCCTCTCAGCCCATGCTGTGGGCCTCCTCCTTTCTGCCATTGCGCCCTGTGTCTGTTTGTGCCTCTCTCTGCTCCCTCTCTGCCTCTCCTTTTCTCTCATGCTGCCTCCATTCCTGTCTCTTCATACTCATTTTCTGTCTGTCTGTCCTTTTGCTCCTGTCCGTCCTTGTCTTTATTCTTTCTCTTCTCTTTCACCAACATCTAGTATACGGCCGTGTGAAAGGATTGTGGGTCTGAGACTCAGTACAGTAGACACCCACAAATCATCTCCACACCCTGCCCCAGGGCTGCGGGGGTGCTGGGAGTGGGAGGAGAGGGTCGGAAGGCCAGGGGCAGGGTGGCTCTGGAGAAGGTATGCATTTGGGAGCCAGACCGAGCACATCCAGTATGTTTCTGGCCCAGCAGGTTCCGCTAGGCGGGCGTTAATTAGAGCCCAGCCCTGAAAGAGGGGAAGGTGTTATTAGGTGGAAGGACTGGTGGGCACGGGTGGAGCTCCCAGGAGCTGTGACAGTGACCTTTTGGGAATTTTCCAAGTAGGCTGGAGTAAGAAGTGTCACCCCATGGGTGGGGAGCTGGGGCTCCCTCTCAGAGTGGCTGAGAGCCCTCTGGTACCCAAAAGGGAAGCAGCTGTCTGCCTGTGAGGGGAGCCAGGGAGTTTCCTCCTCTCTCTCCAGTGCTCAGCTCCTGTGCCACTTCTGAGAGTCTAGCTCTTGAGGTCCCCAAATTAGGATTTTCCTCTACTCTGTTCTTGGGTACTACGTTCATTTGTAAATACTTATTTATGTGTTCTTCTCTCTCTGTGGGTATCCATATTTTAATTATCTGAGTTTCCCACTAGATTATAAGCTCTGCGAAAGCAGGAACCATGTTTAGCACGCTCATACTACATGCCTAGCCCTGGTGTGTAGCAGGTGCTCTGTCAGCATTTTGGACAAGCTGAGCCTCAGGTCTGGGGAACATGTGCCGTGATGGCCCGTTGGCATGTCTCGGGGAAGGGGCCAAGAGCAGTGGCTTTGTCTGGGTCTGTCCCCACTCAGCTCCAACTGGGGTGAGGATGGGGGAAGGGCCCACTGTGTAATGATGAAGGGGTGAGAAGGAAACTGACTTGAGATGAAACCAGATTCTAGCAGACTTACAGAGCAGATACCCATAAGTGGATAATTGAGAGGGGTGAGGGCCTAATGACAATTGATTTTCCTTTCTGCTTGCAGACTCTGTGCTACGCACATGGTATATGGAATTTCATCTAATCCTCAAGACAGCTCTCTAGGGCAGATACTGCTATTCCTATTTGACAGTTGAAGAAACTGAGACTCAGCTTGGAGAGATTAAGTCACTTCCTTAAGGTCGCATAGCTGGTGCCTGTGAATGCTGAGCTGGGTTTCTGTTCCTTTGTCCACACCACACCGGCTGTCTGGTTACTTACCTTCCTTTTACAGTTGGTGACTGGCAGAAGACAAAATTCCAGGGATTTGCTGACTCAGAGTTCATTGGAGTAATCACTTCCCTTGATCTAACAACATTCTGTAATTAATAGGTGGTACATGTAAAACCCTCTGTAAATGCTGTAGCTCTGAATTCATGTGATAATAACAACCCTGGCCATGGCAATGCAGCCCAAGATTGCTTTACCTGTGTGGCCACCGCATCACGCTGTCAGCCTCCACTTCCTCATGACTGCTCGTAACCCACCTCTCACGCCTTCCTGCCCTCACCAGGCCTGTTTTTCAACCTCACTGCAAGACTCTGGTTTGTCTGGATTTAGTCATATTAGTGGTGTTCCCTTTAGTTCAAATCTGTTGAAATCTTTTTAAATTTTGATGTTGTCATCCTCTGAGAGTCATTGCTCACTTCTTTATCTTCAGCTTTTTTTTTTTTTTTAGACAGGGTATCGCTCTGTCACCCAGGCTGGAGTGCAGTGGCACAGTCTCAGCTCACTGCAGCCTTGACCTCCTGGGCTCAAGTCATTCTCCCACCTCAGCATCCTGATTAGCTGGAACTACAGGTGTGCACCACCATGTCTGGCTAATTTTTGTATTTTTTGTAAAGGCAAGGTTTCGCCATGTTTCTTTTTCTGGCCAGTTTATATTCAACTTTCAGACTGGTCTTGAAGGGCTCCTTGGTCTCCTGGGCTCAAGGGATCTGTCCATCTTGGCCTTCCAAGGTGTCGGGATTACCCCTGTCCCAGCATTTTTATTCAAATCCTTCATTATCACCCATGTCCCAAACATCTGCATGTATTGGGCCATGAGTATCAGGAACTTTTGCATAGATCACCCCATTTGACCTTCGCAAGAACTCTGTGAGGAGGGCACTATTATCCCCCCACTTTACACATGAATAACAGACTCAGGTAGTGTCTGGTTCCCTGCACCACCATAGCCTTTGTAGATTTTGCAGAGATCTACCCCCAGGCCGACGTAATCCATTAGCCACAAGTCTCTGTTTCTGTTCACTGCATCACTCACAAGAATACTAACAGGTACCATCTGTCGTCCAGTCCTGGTAATTCTGTGACTGCTGAGGGAAAGCGGGATCATGGCTGGTGTGTGTGTGTGTGTGTGTGTGGAGTACCAACACCACTGCTCATTATTATTAATTAGTCCATTTTCCTCACTGAATGCCCACAATCATTTCATTTATCACCAATATTCTCATGGATCCCAAATCTGGAATTTTTATTATTGACTTTCACTGAAAAGCAAGAATGTCCCTTAACTCCATTCTTACTTGCCTTTCTTCTCTTAGTCTTTTACACACATGTGATGAGGTTCACGTTTCAGAGGTGCCTGTTCTGGTATTATGGCCAACTGACCCTGAGCCGGCCCTTAGCCCTCCAAGTGAACTTTGGGCACACCACCCTAATACTGAGCCAGGCATGTGGGTGACAGTGTGGTGTTCACATAGTAAGACACGGGTGACACATGGAAGGACTCTTGTGCTTGATTCGTGCTGTGGAGCCTGCATGGAGCTTCATGATCTGTAGCCTTCGGGTGTTTAAGGAGGTTAAAGGTGTGTTGCTGTTTAAAAGCACATGGAGTCTTGGTTCAGATGCTAGGTTCAATGAAGCCAAAGGTACTTGTTCAACCCTCTTGGTTTGCTATTCTGTCAAATTTGGGCAACAATGAAATTCTGTATTGCTATCTAAAGGAAAGAGAGGACGAACTCACAATATTGTAAGTTGGAGGATAAAATACGTATGTTCAAACCAAGCAAATTAAGAGCAAGCAATATTGCTTGCTTCACATAGGGGGGCTTTCATTTAGAGATGAGGGGGATGAGGGAGGGAGGGGCCCACCAGGGACTCGATGTGTGCCTATGGGGTCTTCTCCCCATGAGGTGACACGGAGCCCTGGAGCCCTGTCGTTGACAGGGCCCTCTGTTCACAGGCTGCGGACATCAGGGCCTTCTCACATACTGTTTCCTCTGTCTGGAGTGTTCCTCCCATCCTCATTTCTTTTTCTGGCCAATTTATATTCAACTTTCAGTTTCCAGTCTTAAGGTCATGTCTTCAGACAGGAGCTCTCCTTCCTACGAGCCATAAATTCATTCGTGAACTTGCCCCTTTCCAACATTGCACCATTTAGAGCTCTATCTTTAATCCTGTGGCTCCTTATTTTATGTCTGTCTTCCTCACTGGCCTGTTCCATTTGTGAGGGCAGGACCTCGCCAGTGCTTCCCTAGCTCCTGAATGATGCCAGATACACCAGCATGCAATGCTAGCTCCATAAATATTTGTGGAATGAATAAATGGCTTCAGCATCTTCTTTTGTAAAACAGCGGGGTTGCAACTGGTGATCTGGGCGTTTTCCAGGTGTGAAATGCTTTGGAGTCTAAGAGTCCTAGTGTGACCCCTAAATTCCAGCAGCTGTTGGTGTGGAAGGTGGGTTGGGGAATAGTGGCCTAAGGGCGCTGGAGTCCTGCCCTGCCTCGCCAGTAGATGGTGCAGGTGAGCTGGCTCCGTGGTCAGGGCTGGGGCTGGGCCACCCCTGGTGGGTGTGGAGTCGAAGTGCCCTTAGCTGAGCCATTGCCCAGACCTGTCTGGTGAGGAGGCAGGGCGCCCAGCAGGTACAGGCACAGTAAGGAAGGGAGAATGGCTGCAGATACAAACCTGCTGGGACAGTTGCTTGCTACACGGGTGGGTGGGGGTGGGAGGCTGGCATCCTGGTACTTTTGGCCACAAAAACTGCTCTTGGCACATAGGCTGTCTGTCCCGAATTGGAGGTCAGAGAAGCCAAGCCTTGGCTGCCTCCAGGCTGGGGCCCCAGTGCTGCCTTTCGACAAGTCTCCTACCTGTCTAGGCTCCTGCTAGCACTGTCCTCATGTAGAGTCAGGCCCACGTTTTACCTCTTTCCCAAGCTTCCTTTCCAACCCTGCTCAGCAGAGAAAATTGAGGCCATCTGGCAGGATCTATCTCCACTTCTTGCAACCTTGCAAATGTTCTTGCAACCACCTTCCCAAAGCTTCGTTGACATCATTTTCAGAAGGCCAACTTTCCACTCCTTCCCTTCATCCCATCCTGTTCAGGTTTCTTGAGCTCTCTTTTTAAACTCAGCACTTGTATCTCCTACATTTATATTTACGGTGCACACATTTTTTTTCTTTTTTATTTTTTTGAGATAGATTCTCTCTGTGTCTCCCAGGCTGGAGTGCAGTGATGCGATCTCGGCTCACTGCAACCTGGGTTCAAGAGATTCTCCTGCCTCAGCCTCCTGAGCAGCTGGGATTACAGGCATGTGCCACCATGCCCCACTAATTTTTATATTTTTAGTAGTGGTGGGGTTTCACCATGTTGGCCAGGCTGGTCTCGAACTCCAGACTCAGTTGATCTGCCCACCTTGGCCTCCCAAAGTGCTGGGATTACAGGCATGAGCAACCGTGCTCAGCCACATTTTTCTTTAATAAGATTCAAATTCTGTCATGTATTTATCTCTCCACCTGCCTGCATCATAGAAGGTCTAAAACATGCCCAAAGCCACACTCCTGATGTTGCCTCCAAAACTGCTCCGACCAGTCTTCCTCAGCTCAGTAAGCGGCACTTCCACTCTCAGGTGCTCAAGACAAAACCTTGGGTTACCACTGACTCCTTCCTTTCTCCTACTCCCCTCATCTGGCTTGTTCTGCCTTAAAAATATGTTATTTTATCCATTTCTCAGCCCCTCCCTTGCTGCTACTCTGGCTCAGGTCACCATCATCTTTCACCGGAAGTACTACAATAGCCTCCTATTCGTCCCTCTGATCCTGATGTCCTTCAGCCGTTAAGTCTATTCTCAACACAGAAGCCAGAGAGATCTGGTTAAAATCCATGTTAGATCCTGTCTCTCCTCGCTTAAGACCCTCTGATGGCTCCCCATGTCACTCACGGTAAAAGCCAAGGTTGTTACTATGACTTAAAAGGTCCTACATAATCCAGCTTCTCGTTCTTGCCTCTGACTGCAACTTCTACTCTTTCCTCTCTCTCTCACTGTTCCAGGCTGGCTGTCCTCCTTGGCGTTCCTTCACCATTCCAGCCAGGCAGGCTTCTGCCTCAGGGTCCTCGCTTTGCTGTTCTCTCTGCCTGTGGTGCTTTTCCCTCAGATACTCACATGGCCCTCTCTCTCATATTCTTTAGACTTTTACTCAAATACCACTTTCTCAATGATACTTTCCTTAGTCACGCCACCCACAACTGCACCACCCCTTCCTGCCAGCGCTGTCTTCATTCTCTGCTTTATTGCACACTCTTTCAAAAATTTACTCATTTATCTTGCTTATCTCCCTCAACTAGAATGTCAGCTCTGTGGAGGGTAGGGATTTTCAGCTTGTTTTGTCTTTTCCTGAACATCAGCATCTCAAATAATGTTCTTGTACATAGTAAGAATCCGAAAAATATTTGAGAATGTATTTATTGAATGCATCTTCACATACTCCCTTCTCTTTCTTCATACTCACAGTTTGTAAAGATACTCCTTCATCCTGAAACAATATGAACAAAACAATAACAAAAATAAACCTGTTTTAATGTCACTGCTCTCTCTAGTTATTTTCTAATCCCTTTTTTATTCTTTTCACTCACATCTCTAGAAAGATTCTTCGCTTTCTCACATCTCATTTACTCTGCACTACAGCTCTGCCCTTAACTCCACCTGGCGCTGCTCCACTGGAATTGCTGTTACTTGGTGTCCTAGGAACATTGTAAAAGCAGTTGTCACTCACCCCCCTTCTAACAGTCTTTGCTGTATCTGACGCATCTGAAGATCTTACGTATTTTTGAGATCTTTCATTGTCTGTGGCTCTGGTGACAATACACCCTCCAGATTTCTTTCTTCTTGTCTTTTCCTTGTTTTTCTTGACGGCTCCTTTCCCTCCATCATGATTAGGATCCTCTCCATCTACTCTCCCTCAGTGACATCACCAGGCATCTAGTCGTCATGTCTTCTTAGGCTCCCCCAGGCTGTGACGGCTTCTGGGACATCCTTTGTTTTTGATGACTTTGACAAAGTTGAGGATTACTGGTCAGGCATTTTGTAAAATATCGCTCAGTTGGGATTTGTATAATCTTTCTCATGATGAGAATGGGGTTACGGGCTTTTGGGAGAAAGAGTGTAGAGATAGCAATGAGCACCTCCAGTAGCCAGATATTGATTTCTAATACCATTTTCTAAAAAATAAACCAGAGCTTCTTGGAGAAATGGCTGACTCTAGAATTGGGAAGAAAGATACACTATAAGCTTGGAACGTCTTATAGTACCTGTAAGTAAGGCACTACTCAAAAATAGCCATAGGAAAATGGTGGGCTATATATTAAAAAAAAAATACAGGAACCAGCAGAAAGAGTTCCTAATGGCCAAAATGAAACAATTTGAACAAAAACGTAAATGAATGAGTATTGGATTATAGCCAATACTAACTTGGTAGTTACTTAATAGTTTGTGTCAGTTGCTTAACAGATTGAGAAAACGAGAGATGAATTTCATCCTGGATAAGGGAAAGAGGATGCCCTCAGGTGGAAACTGCTTGGAGGATCATTCTGGGGGCTGGCAGGGGGCAGAGTGGGCGCAGTTCAGGCTGGGTCAGACCCCAGAAGCTCCTTGGAGCAGAATTACCTTTTTCTGTGGAAAATGACTTCTCATTTTCCCCCTCCACCCCTTCTCTCTGCATCTCCCCATTCTTCCTCTACCATAATGGGCTTTGTGTTGCGTTTAAGGTGGTGACCACAGTTAAAAGAAGCAATAATAATGATAGAAACACACATAAAGTTAGTGTCCTTGGATGGATTGGCTGATCTCTCTGAACCTGGATTTCTTCATCTGCATCTACAAGATGGCTGCTGTGGGAAACTCTTTCTACAGTGATTGAGTGACAATCTTTGAAGTCATATGAATTGTTTGTTTTGCTTCTATTAGTATTTTGGTATTTTCTTAAAAGGCTCAGTGACTTAAGAAAGGTGACAACTCTCAATAAATGCCAGCGGGGAGCCCAAGGTGGCCTAGTTGCTAAGGGAATGGGATAGAGTCTGCAAACTCAAGCCTGTCTGACTTCAAAAGCCAGTGCACTTTCCTCTAGCCTAGGCTGTTCATTTACTGCTAATGTCCATAAGGGATACAGAGACACTCTATCCCTTTTTTTGTGATGAAATTGTGACTAAATTCAATGATTCCTGGTCAGAAAATAATGAATACTCACAAGGCTACCAGTTCAACACTGAAGGGAACAGTAAATTTTCAGGTTGCAGAGGCTCCAGGTGTCAGACATAAGGTGCAGTGCTGCCGTTCACCAGCAGGGAGCAGGTGAAGCCTGCCGTTGCCCATGTGTGGAATGCAGGTAGCACCTGAACACTGCATCAGAGACTTTCAGACAGGTTGAGACCATGAAGTAACAACAATGACTTCCATTTATCTAGACAGAAATTTGTAGCTGTGAGCGCCACAGTGGCTGTGTGACCTGGGCTTTATTACCCTCATTTTATGGAGACTCAGATAGGTTGGATGATCTGTTCAAGGTCAAACCTTGGAGACCCTGGTTTGGGGTGGGAGTTAAATAACCCAGTTATTTAACTCCACTTTTTGGGCTGTCTCTGGCATATGACACTGGCTCTTTGGTATATCTGACAATTGAAAAAAATTTTTTAATAAAGGCATTTCTACATACTTACTATTGCCTCTTATTTAACTGCCATTCCACCAAGGAATTTTCCATGCCCATTAAAAAAGGAACTCACCATCTCCAAATGCCTTCTTTAGCAACCAAGGAAACAGCTTTGAAGGGAACTGTTGAATGCTGCTTTTCGTAGGTCTGGCCACAGAATTCAGGGAAGTCTTTTATTTGCTCATTTATCAAATGTATGCTAGTTATTTGCTAAGTAGTCACAAAGTCCATGTATTAGTCTGCTCATTTTGCCATAGCAAAATACCATAGACAGGTTGCTTTAACAGCAGGTATCTATTTTCTTACAGTTCTGGAGGATAGAGAAAGAAAGCAGGCAAGATCAAGTTCTGATGTTTCTTCTTATCAGGGCAGTAGCTCATCTATCCCTAATTACCTCCCAAAGCCTTCATCTCTAAATACAATCACAGTGGTGGTTATGGTTCAACATATGAATCTTGAGGGGGACACAATTCAGCCAATTGCAGTGTATATGCCAATTAGTATAGGGTTATTAATATGTCTGTACTTGTCTCTATTGTAAGAAATTTTAACTTTTTCCCCATATTAGTTTGGACATCTTCCTCTATGCTGTTGTTTGGAAGTTGAATTAGTCAAGATAGGCCTTGCTAGCTGCCATTGTCCTCTGTTAACCTAAATAGCCACCACAGGGAGGCTTTCTAAAAGAAAATAATATTTATTTGGGAATAGGGCATTGCAATGAAAATATGTGTGCCACAGTAAACTGTGCATATTCAGGGAAGTAAAGGAAGACAAAGGTTTTCAAAGAAAAAATTAGGGGGATTACATAACTGTTTTGAGATAGTTATCCTTGGATTCAAGGATCAGTAATAAGTGTGATGCCAGTCCAAAGTTGGGCAGATGTCCTCAACAGAAATATATATATATTTTTGTATAAGGTTGCAATGGCCTTTGTGTGAGTCATGGTTTTTGCAGTCTTTCATGATTGTTTTTGTTATCAGGCACTTATGCATGAGAACTCTCTCCTCAAGGGATTCCCTGACTCTGTTTATTAGGGATTTAAAAAAATTTTAATTTTGATCAACATCTTTTTCTAATAGCACCACTAATTAATCATCCCATAGTTAGCTTTTGATGTCCATTGGTGCCAGAAAGGACCTGTCCTTGATTACTGGTAGAATCAGTGTCAAAACTTTTTAAGGCATATTTGAGCAACAAGGGAGTTCTGAAGGGAGTGGCTCTCAGGCTAAGTCTACCTGGAGTCCATTAATTAAGTTCAATTTCATCTGTTCTGTACTCTTTGCTATCGTCTCAAAGTGCTGGGACAGCATTATGCTGTTAAGAGTTGTACTTCTGCAAAAATTTAACAAGTAACAGACACAACGTTTAAAAAGGGAAAATATCCAATAAAGTCAATGTCAATATGACAGTCTCACTTTGCATAATGGTTTTGAGCTATAATCCTAGGCTTAAATATAACTAACAAAGAATAAATCAAAGGATAAGTATCCTGCCAAGTGAAAAAGTAGCATTAAGAGGGGTTAGAGTCTCATTAAGATACAGGGTCCTGTTCAGATATCTTGGGAAATGCTATCTACAGTGTGAAAACATCAACTTCTTATACTGGCTTGCAGTTTGAATGTCTCTAGTTATGACATCTGGTGGTTTTGTGAACTTTTTGGGTGACCTGTACGTCAGGCATAAGACTTGTTCCTTAAAATTCATCTAGTTTCTGCTGATAAGGCTTTAGAAACAGAAAAGTTCTCATTTTTAGTGATTCCATGGAGGAAAGTTGGATTGGAGAAATCTACAAGAATTCAGGATCTAGTCTAGTCTATAGGTGGATAATAAGAACACAAAAATAATGAACAAAACTACAGTGTAATAACAAGTATATTAGTGTATATTCTTTAGAAACATAAATTTTTATCTAAAGTCTGCCTTGATTTGGCTTTCTGCCTCAAGGGATTTTTTTTAAAACTGGGATTTCCTATGTGGTTAGTGTATAGAGAAAAATGTATCCAACATTTAGAATGTTTATTTTTGCTCTTAGAAGACTTTTAGAAACAAACAAGGGAAAAAAAAACCAAATCATTTACAGATGTGCATAACCGAATTAAGATAAGAGCGTTCACAAAAATTTTAAACTAGCCATGCAGATCAACCAAAATATTAAATTAGGTGTGCAGAAAAAACAAAAGTAAATTCACCAGCAAAGACGTGCCTCAGACACAGAATGTAAATTATGTAGAAACCAGAGTACTCAAACCAGAAGGACAGTGGTCTTTATACCAGAAAGGACTTGCTAGAAAAGACAAAAGGTTTTTTATCATCCCAGCAGGGATGTGAGGTTCTCAGTGAAAGGTGGCCTTATATACAAAACAAATCTTGAATAAAATAAAAAGCCTTTACCAAAAAGAGGAAGGATTGGCCTGAAGTCAAACCCAATGGAAAACTAAAATAGTGTCTTAGCTTTTGCTCCCATAAAGAAGTAGACTTGAGCCGCAGGTTTGTGTGTAAATGATTTTATTAAGAAAGTGCTTTTGAGAGAGATCAGTAATAGAGTGGGAAAACAGAAAAGGAAAAAGGAAGAAGTCATATAAGGTTGTGATTTCAGGCAAAGTTCCCCATTTAACCTGAACCCACAAGAAGCTCTTGGAGTATAAATCACATCTCAGAATTTTTTGCATCCCGAGTAAATGAACTGAGCTTTTGAACTCCCATACTTTTTAGTTTTTGGCTCTGGGTTACCTTGGCATGTGGCACAAACAACTCTTAACAATCCTGGCTCTTCATGTGAGTGAGAAGGCTCGAGTGCCAAGGATGATCTCTTGAAAGTTTCATATGCAAGCCGTGTGCAGCAAAGCATGCAGAATCTGGGGAATATTCACATATCAATGGTTAAAGTGATGCAGGATACCTGGGCAGGGCATCCACAAGGTCATTACAAAGAATCATATTAGACTTTTAATATGTGACAGATATATTAAAAAAAACCCCAAGTTTATTTGCAAAAGAGTTTTTGTCTTTTAATGAATGGGTGTTGGGGACCAGGAGCAAGTTAGCATAAATTGTCAGACGCCCCTAAAAACTTGGGCAATAATTATGCTTGATTTTCCCCTGGCAACTATTGTTCTACTCTCTGCTTCTGTAAATTTGACTATTTTAGATTCATAGGCCTATTCTAGTCAAACTGCAAAAAACCAAAGATTAAGATAAAAAACTTAAAAATCAACCAAAGAAAAGTGACACATTACATTCAAAGGGAAAAACATAAGAAGGGATTTTCAGAATGGAATAAAAAGTGTGACCCTACTATATGATATTTAAAGGGAATGCATTTTAAATACAAAGATGAAGGGAGTTTGAAAGTAATAATCTGAGAAAAGATACCATGCAAAGAATAAGCATAAGAAAATTAGAGTGGCTATATATTACTATGTAAGTGGACTTCAAGACAAGAATATTATGATAGATAAAAGGAAACATTTAATATTTCATCTGGAAGATATAATTGATATAATAATTCTGAATGTATATGCACTGAATAACAATCATAGTTGATAATCTTAACTTCCTTCTTAGTAATTGATGGAATAGCAGGCAAAATAAGAAAGGATTCAGAAAAACTGAACACACTATAACCAACAATCGACTTATATGCAAGTACTGTAAATACACATTATTTTCAAATGTAAATGAAACACTCTTCAAGATAGATCATATGCTGTACCATAAAACATTTCTAAATTTTAAAGGAATGAAATCATATTCTCTGACCACAATGGAATTAAATTAGTAATTAATAGCATTAACATAGCTGAGAGATGCCCGAATATTTAGAAATTAGCTAACACACTTCTAGAACTTAAGGGTCAAAGAAAACATCACAAAAGATATATATATATATATATATATATATATATATATATATATATAGGAGACGTGTGTGTCTTTATTAACTGAGGGACTACTTGAAAAGGTTGCAGCGGGAGGAGTGGATGGCCCCAGTGTCCGACCGTCCGTGCTTCACGGGATGTAGGTGATGGAGAACTCACCCACGTAGTGGCCAATCATCTTTGGCTTGATCATATAGTTGAAGGTCTTGCCATTGTAGACGCCCACCACGCTGCGCACCACCTAGGTCAGAACGATCAAGTCTCTCACGTGCCTCTTCAGCACTTCCGGCTTCTCCATGGGCGGTGCCTCTTTGTTGGTCTTGCGCAGGCGCTGCCTGAGGCGGAAGTGAGTGCAGCTTCCGCTGGAGGCCTCCGTTCAGCTGCCTCCGCTAACGCGTACTGTGTAGCTGCGTTAGCTACTCGTAGGATGTGTCCAGCAGTTGGACCAGGTCCACGCAGCGGTAGGTGAACTGGCAGAAAGTCAGCTTCTTTTTCTGTTCTACCTCTGTCAGCTTGCTGGATCCTTGGAAAAGCGATATTAAAATATTTTTAAATGAGTAATAATGAAAACGCAACATATTAACACTTGATTTGTAGAAGGCTTTATTGACTCTGAGAGTCTCAAGGCTATAACAAAAGAAGTCAGAACAAAGTGTTGGTCAGATACAAACCATTACCGTCAGGAATCCTGATACACCACTTTGGAAAACTGACAGTATTCATCAAAGTTGAGCATGTACAAATCTTGTGATAACAGAAAACTGTAAGCAGAAACTCAAACAGTAGAAAAGACAAACTACGTTTTACACACACACACACACACGCACACACACGCGTAAACCATGTGACAATAAAAAATAAATACTACTTCATTTTATTCAAAAAAGCACATCACTGAATTTCACAAACACATAATCCTGAGCAAAAGAAGCCAGACACTAAAAACACATACTAGAAAGTTAAGGCCAAATGTCAGCAAGATGGCAGAATATGACTCTAAAGTGCTTATTCCCTTGCAGAAACATCAGTTTGAACAAATATCCATGCACAAAAATACCTTCACAAGAGCTGAGGAAACTAAGTGAGAGATTACAGCACTGACTGTCACAGCAGAAATAAGAAAGGTACTGAAGAGTGTAGGAAGGACAGTTTTGCGTTACCTGTGTCACCCAACCCCAGGCAACATAGTGCAGTGAGAGATTCCCGCTGTGTGGGGGAAGGAGAAGAAAGTGAGTGCCAGATTTTGCCTTGGATCCACAAACCAGGCCCACCCCAGTAAAGCCCAATACCAGACAAGCCTCAGACTGTAGGATGGTAATTGTGGACTAAATCTCGAAGCCTGCTCCAGTGCCAGATAAGACATTGCACAATCAGGCTCCAGGCCTGCCAAATGAACTCAGGTTTTGGGCTTGCTCCAGTGCCAGACTGACTCCCCATAACCTTAGGCTCCATATCAGCTCCAGTGCCAGGTAGGCCTCAGCATCCCTGGGCTTTTACCCCCACCCCAGCACCAGGTCAGACCCCCACCAGAATCAGGCTCCAGGCCTGTCCCTGGGCAAGGCCAGCGCTGCAGCCCTAGTCATCAGGCTGACCCTAACAGACAAGATCCAGGTCCACCCAGCACTCAACCAGTAACTGTGACCCCAGGTTTTAGGCCCACTCCAGCACCAGGTTGGCATTCCTTGCCTCAAACACCAGCTGGTCACCCATGGACACAGGCTCCAGATATGCCCAGTGACAGGCCAGTCCTCATGGCCTTACCCTCCAGGCCAGCTCCTATGGTCCTATGTTCCAGCAGAACCAATGTCCAGGCTTGTTCCAGAAGACACATGGTACAGGCCTGTCTCGGTAGGCCCCAGTGCTGGACCAACTCCAACACACCCAAGCTTCAGGACTTCCGCTGTGTACCTAGGTCCCAGGTTGACCCCTAAGGCCTCAGGCTCCAGGCCGATCCTGTGGCTCTAGGCACCAGGCCAATATCCACAATCCTAGGCTCTAGATCTGCCTCCACAGACCCAGGCTCTATGCTGGCCCCAGGCTCCAGGCTGGTCCTTGTGATTCCAGGCTCCCAAGGACTCAAAAGTCCAGGACTGCTCTAGCAGACCCATGGTCCAGGCCCAGCTTAGTAGGTCCTGGTGTCACGCTGGATCCCATGAACTGAAGCTTCAACACCACGCCTGCAGACCCAAGCTCCAGATCAGCCCCTGTGGACCCAGGTCCAAGGCCTGTCCCCAGGGGCTCAGGCTACAGCCCTATCCCAGTGGACCCATGCACCAGGCTCATCTCAGATTTGGCCAGCCCTTGAGACTCAGATTTAAGGCCCATTCGAGTGCCAGGTGAGCCCATGTGGACTCAGGTCTCAGGCTGGCCTCCACAGATTTAAGCTCCAGGCCTATCACCACAGACCCAATCAACAAGTCCACTCCAGTGGATTCAAGTTACAGATCCAACCTCATGAACCCAGACACCAGGCCAGCTGTCCAAGGATTCCAGCAGCAAGCCTGCCTTTAGACTATACCAGATGGCCTGCCCAGAATCTATGGACAGGCTGACTGATTTCCCAGATAAAACCAGTCTTCAAAGACTTGAATAAGTCTCTGCTTTTTCAAATGCACAGAGAATCAACATAAGACAAGAAATGTGAAAAACTAAGGAGACATAATATCACCAAAACAACATAGTTATTATCCACCAGCTGATCTCAAAGAAGTAGAGACACACAAACTGCCTGACAAATAAATAAAAATAATTGTTTTAAGAAAGCTCAGCAAACTTCAAGAAAATAGAAACAATTAATAAAATGAGAAATATAATAAATTACCAAAAATGAGAAATTTAAAAGAGATTTAAAATTAGGTAAAAAGAAAAACAGAAATTCCAGAGCTGAAAAAAGATGATGAATGCAATGAAAAATGAAATAGAGAGCATCAGCAGCATAATTAATCAAGCAGAAGAAAGAATCTGTGGACTCAAGGACAGGTTATTTGAAAATATTTACTCAGAGAAGAAAAGAAAAAAAGATTGAAAAGAAACAAAGAAAGCTTATGGAATTTACAAGGCAGTATCTAAAGAGAAAATATTCAAGTTATAGGAGTTTGTGAAGGAGAAGAGAAAGACAAAGTGCATAAAAAGCTTATTTTAAAAAATTACAAAAAACTTTACAAATTTGGACAGATATAAATATCCAGGTACAGGAAAGTCAAATGTCTCCAAACAGATTCAATTGAAACAAGACTAAGACATATTATAAACAAACTGTCAAAAATCAAGGACAAAGAATCCAGAAAGCAGCAAAAGAATAGAATACAATAATATAAAAGGATCTCCAATAAGGATTACAGTGGATTTCTCAGCGGAGACCTTACAGGCCTGGAGAAAGTGGGATAATATATTCAAAGTGCTGAAGAAAAAAACCAAAACTATCAACCTAGAATACTGTACCCAGCAAAGCTGCCCTTCAGAAATGAAGGATATACAAAAACTCTCAGACAAACAAAAGCCAAGGGAGTTCACCAGCACCAGACCTATATGCAAGAAATGCTAAAGGGAATTCTTCAAGATGAAAGAAAAGGACACTGGTTAGTAACACAAAAACATATGAAAGTTTAAAACTCACAGGGTAAAAGTATCATATGGTCAAATTTAAAATGCTTTAATATTGTAATGGTGATGTGTAAATTCCTTATATCTTTAGTATGAAAGTTAAAAGACCAAGCTGTTAAAAATAATGATAGCTACAATAATTTGTTAAGGGATATACAATATAAAAAGATGTAAATTGTGACATCAAAAATTTAAAATGAAAAAAATTAAAATGTAGGGAAAGGGGTGAAGTAAAAGCATACAGTTGTTTTTGTGCGATCATAGTTAAGTTGTTATCTGTTTAAAATAACCAGTTATAACTATAAGATGTTTTTGTAGGCCTCATGGTAACCCACAAAACAAAAACTTAGAGTAGACACACAAAAGATAAAAGTAAGAAACCAATGCATACCGCCAGAGAAAATCACTTAATTACAAAGGAAGACAGCAAAAGAGGTAGGAAAGAACAAAGGGTCTGCAATAAAGCCAGAAAACAATTAAAAAATGACAGTAGTAAGTCTTACCTAACAATGCTTACTTTGAATGTAAATTGATTAAATTCTGCAATCAAAAGACATATAGTGACTGAATGGATTAAAAAATCAAGACCTAACTATTGCTGCCTATGAGAGACTCATTTCACCTGTAAGAACACATAGACTAAAAGTGAAGGGATAACAAAAAATATTCCATGCAAGTGAAACCCAAAAGACCACAAGAGTAGCTGTATTTACATCAGATAAAGTAGGCTCTAAGTAAAAAACTGTAAAGCAAGGCAAAGGAAGTCATTGTATAATGACAAAGGAGTCAATGAATCAAGAGAATATAACAATTGTAAATGTTTATGCACCCAACATTGGAGCACCTAAATATATAAAGCAAATATTAATACAGTTGAAAGGAAAGATTATAATACAATAATAGCAGGTGACTTCAATATCCCACTTCTAGCAATGGACAGATAATCTACACAGACAATCAATAAGAAAATATTATACTTAAACTACATTTTAGACCAAATGAACCCAACAGACATATACGGACCATTCCACCAAATGGTAAAGAATGCACATTCTTCTTAAGCACACACAGAACATTCTACAGGATAGGTCATATGTTAGGCAATTAGACAAGTCTTAAGAAATAAGATTAAAATCATATCAGGTATCTTTTCTGACCTTAATGGTATGAAACAAGAAATTAATAACAGGAAAAATTTTGGAAAATTTACAAATACATGGAAATTAAACAACACACTGCTGAACAACCAATGGGTCAATGAAAAACTTAAAAGGGAAATTACAAAATATCTCGAGACAAAGAAAAATGGACACACAACATAACCAGATGTAAAGGGAACAGCACAAGTGTCTCTGAGTGAAGTTTACAGCAATAAATGCCTACGTCATAAAGGAATAAAGATCCTGAATAAACAACTTAAAATTGCATCTCAAGGAACTAGAAAAACAAGACTGAAATAAGTCCAAAGTCAACGAAGAATGAAAATAATAAAGATAATAGAAATAAATGCAATAGAGGAAAAAAAAAACAGCAGAAAAGATCAACAAATCTTCAGTTGGTTTTTTTAAAAGATAAAATCAAGAAACTTACCTGGACTAATTAGGAAAAAAGAGAAGTCTCAAATAAATAGAATCAGAAACGAGGAGACATTAAAACTGATGCAAGAGTAATACAAAGGATCATAAGAGACTACTGTGGATAATTATTATATATCAACAAATTGGATAACCTAGAAAAAGTGAACAAATTCCTAGAAACATTCAAACTATAAAACTGAATCACAAAGAAATACAAAATCTGAACAGATCTATAAAGGGAGATTAAATCAGTAATAAAAAGTCTTCCATCAAAGAAAATCCCAGGATTCAAAGGCTTCACTGCTAAATTCTTACCCAACATTTAAAGAACTGCTATCAATCTTTTCAAGTGCTTCCAAAAGTTAAAGACAAGGGAATACTTTCAAACCCATTTTATGAGGCTGGAATTACCTTGATACCAAAGCCAGACAGAACACTACAACAAAAGAAAATTAGAAGCCAATGTTCTTGATGAAAGTAGATGTGCCGGGTGCGGTGGCTCACGCCTGTCATCCCAGCACTTTGGGAGGCCGAGGCGGGTGGATCACGAGGTCAAGAGATCGAGACCATCCTGGTCAACATGGTGAAACCCCGTCTCTACTAAAAATACAAAAAATTAGCTGGGCATGGTGGCACGTGCCTGTAGTCCCAGCTATTCGGGAGTCTGAGGCAGGAGAATTGCTTGAACCCAGGAGGCGGAGGTTGCGGTGAGCCGAGATCGCGCCATTGCACTCCAGCCTGGGTAAAAAGAGCAAAACTCCATCTCAAAAAAAAAAAAAAAAAAGAAAGTAGATGTAAAAATTCTCAACAAAGTGTTAATACACTGAGTTAAAAAGCACATTTAAAAGATCATTTACTATGATGAAGTGGTACTTGTTTTGTGAATGAAAGGGTAGTTTAAAAATGCAAATCTATAAATGTCACGTACCACATGAACAGAATGAAGAACAAAAATCACACGATCATCCCAATAGATGTAGAAAAATTATTTGATAAAATTCAATACCCTTTCTGATAAAAACTCTCAGGAGATCAGATATAGAAGGAATGTACCTCAGCACAATGAAGGTTATTGATGACAATCCCACAGCTAACATTACACTCAATGGTGAAAGATTAAAAGCTTTTCCTCTGACGGGGATGCTCACTTTTGCTACTTCTATTCAAGATAGTGCTGGAAGTCTTGGCCAGTGCAATTATACAAGAGAAAGAAATAAAAGGCATCAAAATGGGAAAGACACATAAATGAAGGAAAGAGAATAAATTCACACATTGACAATCAATTAGTTTTTGACGAATATGCTGAGAACGTGCAATGGAGAAAGGACAGTCTCTTCAATAATTGTTGGCCCAGCTGGATATTCACATGTGGAAGAAGGAAATTAGACCCTTATCTTACATCATATATAAAAATCAACTCGGAATTGATGAAAGACTTAAATGTAAGACCTGAAACTGTACAACAACTGGAATAAAACAGAAGAAAAGCTCCAAGACACTGTTCTAGGCAATAATTTATTGGATGTTGAACCCCAAAGCACAGGCAACAAAAACAAAATAGACAAATGGACTTATATCAGACCAAAAAGCTTCTGTACAGCCAAGGCAACAATCAACAGAGTGAAGAGACAACCTACGGAATGGAGAAAATATTTTCAAACCATACATCTGATAAGTGGTTAATATCCAAAATGTATAAGGAATTTAAACAACTCAATACGAAGAAAAAATAACCCAATTAAAAATGGTCAAATAATTTGAATAGACATTTCTCAAAAGTAGACATACAAACGACCAAGTATATAAAAAATGCTCAAAATCATTCATTAATCATCAGAGAAATGCAAATTTAAGTCACAGTGACATATCACCTCTGTCTTAGTTCATTTTTGCTGTTACAACAAAATACCTAAGACTGAGTAATTTGTCAAGAACAGGAATTTATTTTTCATGGTTTTTGAGGGTGAGAATTTATTTATCATAGTTTTGAGGCCAAGATTAAGGCACTAACAGGTTTGATTATTTGGTGAGGGCTGCTCCCTGCTTCTAACATAGTGACTGTATTCTCTCTTGCTATTGAATTGTTTGAATTCCTGGTGTAAGGTGGAAGGATAAGTGTGGAGAATGCTGTGGAAAGACTTTTCATAAGTGCCTTAATCCCATTCCAGGGAGGAGCCCTCATGGCCTAACCACTTCTTAGAGTCCCTGTCACTTAATACTATCACATGGCCATTAAGTTTCAACACCAGAATTTTGGAGGGGACACATTCAAACCATAGCAACCTCACACCTATTAGAATAGTTATCAAAAAGATGAGACACAACAAGTGTTGGAGAGGATGTGGAAAAAAGGGAATCCCTGCACACTGTTGATGAGAATATACATTAGCATAACATAGCATAGCATAGCATAGCATCACATATGGAAAACACTAGATATTCTTCAAAAAGTTAGAAGTACAAATACTGTATGGTCCAGACATCCTGTTACTGAGTACATATCCAAAGAAAATAAACCAGTATGTTGAAGAGATATCTGCACTCTTGATGTTCACTGAGGCATTATTCAGAATAGCCAATGTATGTAATCAACCTAGTGTATATAAAGAGATGAATGAGTAAAGAAAATACCTTAAAAAGAAGAAAATCTTGTCATTTGGGACAACAAAAATGAATCTGGAGGATATTATGTTAAGAGAAATAAGCCAGGTATGGAAAGACAAATACCATATGATTTCACTTCGACATGAAATCTAAAAAAGTTGAACTCATAGGAAAAGAGAGTAGAATGGGGGTTACCAGTGGCTGGAGGTGGGGAAGGGAAGCACTGAGGAGATGCTGGTCAAAGGACACAAAATTTCAGTTCGATAGTCAAGAGACTTATTTTACAATATAGTGATTATAAAGACAATGTATTGTATGATTGAAAATTGCTAAGAGAGTATATTTTAGGTGTTCTTACCACAAAAAATTATAAGTACATGAAACAATTCATATGTTAATTAGTTATATTTAGCCATTCTACAGCATATACATGTTTCAAAACATGTATTACACAAAAAACATATAATTTTTGTCTTTCAATTACAAATTCTAAAAATGACATATGATGTCATGTATGAATGTTATATATCTTTATATAACTTTCAAAAACTAGCATAATTAATCTAACGGTATCTTTAAGGGAGCTAATGACTGGGAAGGGAATAAAGAAGGTTTCTGAGGTTTATTATTGGGATGAGTTCATTTGGTAAAATTTAATTGAGCTGTCACTTATAATTTGTGCCGTTGTATATAGGTATGCTATACTACAATAAAAATTTACACTCATTAAAAATGTATTCAGATATACCTATAGTGTTTTTGAGTGGATCTGTTTGTATGTATACAGATTTTTTAGTGGCTGCTGTGGGTATTACATTGTATGTACATATCTTATCATAGTCATTTTATCATTGAATAAACTGCAGACTTACTTCCATTTAGGTAGGTCCCTTTACTTCTTGATTTCTGTTTGTCTTAAACATTTTCTATACATACGTTAAGGACCATATCAATGTTATGGTTATTGCTTCAACTATCAAATATAATTTTAAAAAACTCAGGAGGAAAAAGATACTGTCCTATAGTTTTAGACTTCACATTGTTCTTCCTTTATTCCTGATGTTGCACGTTGGTTTTTATCATTTCTTTTTTGTTTGAAAAACTTCCATTAACCACACATTTAGGATGGATATGCTGGCATCACATTTTCTTACTTTTCTTTCATATGAAACTATCTTTGTTTTACCTTCATTTCTGAAGGACATTTTCACTGGATACAGAAGTCTGGGTTGACAGTTCTTCTCATTTAGCACTTGAAAGATGTGGTGACGCTTTGTCCTGGCCTTCTTGGTTTCTGACAAGACATTTGCTGTCATTCAAATGATAGTTCCCCTGTAAGTGATGTGTCAGTTTTCTCTACTTTTAAGGTTTGCTTTCAAAATCTTCTTCTTCAAGATTTTTTCTTTGTCTTTAGCTTTCAGATGTTTGATTATGATGTTTCTTAGTGTGGATTTATTTGGGATTATCCTGTTTGAGTTTCACTCATCTTCTTAAATTTGTAGGTTAATTACTTTCACCAAATTTGGGTAATTCTTAGCCATTATTTCTACCACGTTTCAGTACCATACCCTTTCTCCTCTCCTTCTGGGGCTCTGATGACACGAATGCTAGCACTTTTGTTGTCCCACAGGTTATTGAGGCTCTGTTTTTTTCCCCAGTCTATTTTCTCTGTTGTTGAGATGGAATAACTTTTATTGATCTATTTTTGAACAGGAACTTGTTTCTCATAGTTTTTTAGGCTGGGGATTTATTTCTCATAGGTTTGAGGCCAAGACCAAGACACCAACAGGTTTGATTATTTGGTGAGGGCTGCTTTCTGCTTCTAAGACAGTGCCTGTTGCTGTATTCTCTGGAGGGGTAGAATAGTGGAAAATGGAAGAATATTGATTATTTGCTCTGTCATCTTCATTCTGTTATTGTGCCTATCTAATGAATTTTTTATTTTCCAGTTCTAAAATTTAACTTTACAATAGGTTATTATATTTTTATTTCTAAAATTTCCATTTGATTCTTTTTATATCTTGTTTATTTGCCAATATTTTCTATTTTCTTATTGTTTCAAGTGTGTTTGTAATTTCTTACTGAAGCATTTTAATAATGACTTCTTTAAAATCTCTAACACATAAGGCTGAGCATGGTGGCAGTGGCTCATATCTGTAATCTTAGCACTTTGGGAGGCCGAGATGGGCAGATCACTTGAGGCCAGGAATTCAAGATCAGCCTGGTCAACAGGGTGGAACCCCGTCTCTACTGAAAAAAAAAAAAAATAAAAACAAAAATTAGCCAGGTATGGTGGCATGTGCCTGTAGTCCCAGCTACTCAGGAGGCTGAAGCACAGGAATTGCTTGAACCCTGGAGGCGGAAGTTGCAGTGAGCTGAGACTGGGCCACTGCACTCCAGTCCGGGCAACAGAATGAGACTCTGTCTCAAAACAACAACAACAACAACAAAAACCCCTAACATAATCTCAAAATCTGTGTCATTTCACTGTTGGCATCTGTCGAATGCTGCTTCTATCACTCAAGTTGAGACTTTTTTTCTGGTTGTTGGTATGATGAGTAATTTTTATTGTGTGCTGGACACTTTGGGCATTATGTTATGAGACTCCAGATCTTGTTTAAATTTTCTATTATAGCAGACTTCTGCTAATACCACACTAGTGAGGTGAGGGAGAGTTTAGCACCTTCTGAGTAAGTCCACGTGGACTCCTTACTATGGTGGACGTCCAGGATGTTTGTTCATTTTTCCCCACGGTGTTTGGCTGAAGTAGGGAAAATACTGTCAGAAAGGTTTCTGTTTTACCAGACCACCCCTTTCCTGGTCTTTTGGCAAAAGCAAGACAATTTTCTTGGTGCTATTTTTTTTTGTCTGCACTTGCCAGAATCTTGTTTGCAGATTTTCTAGTGCCCAATCTGGGAAACATAGGAGGCAAAAAGAAAACCCAGGAAACTTACCATTGTCAGTCCTTCAGTTCTGAGGACTCTAGCTACTCTGTCTTGTCCTCTCCACCTTTCAAAGTCTTCTTATGTTTGTTATATATATTATGCCCAGAGATTTTAGTTCTCCTTCACCGGAGCAATAGTAAGAAATACAAATACTTCCTTTTGTCCAGAACTGAAAGTCTGAGTTTCATTTGTTAAAAAATGTAAAAGTAATGCAGTGGTTGGACTCCTGGATCTTTGTCTGTTTTGGTCTCCATAAATTACTGATGTAAAATGATGAATAGTAGTGATCCTAAATGGAAGAGTGAAGGAGGGATAACTTTTTTTTTTTTTTTTAAATCCCAGCAGTGATTGAATAGGAAGAGTACCTTGGCTTTTTGATGTAGCAGGAATTTTTCTTGAGTAAATCAGTAAATTGCCATTTAACTAGAGCTGGTAAAATTGGGATATGAAACTGAACCTGGAAAATCCCTGGCCAGGCTATTGTTCACATCTTTTTTGAGGGCTATGCAATTAATACATCCCTTGGAGCAATTGTGGCTTCTTCTTTGTTAATTGGAAAGCTCTTGTGTTTTCCATGACTTCTCTCTGGAGCTGAGGTTTTACATCTCGTATATTTATGCTGCATCTTCCTAAGTTAGGTAAGCTCCTTCAAGAGAGCAGGAAACAATCAACCTGAGAAAGCTGATTGAAATTAAAAAAAAGAGAGAGAGCAGGAAACAGCTCCCCTACTTCCTCCTCTCCCTATGGATACCTACTAAAGTGGTCTTGCTCGCCCTAGATTAGAGGTCTGTAAACATCTGATATGGTTATTATTTCTCCAGTGAGTCTGGGTGGCATAAGCTGGTGCTCCTAACGTGCAGCCATCCAGCTTTCAGACCTTGCAGAATTGGCTCTGGACTATGAGAGACAGCGTCTTTCTAGGGCAGCATGTCTTTAAAAAGCAGAGTTCAGTGAAGAGACCCACAGTGGTTACCCAGTCCACAGGGAGGTGTTTATTGAAGTCTTTCCTCAGGATCTTTGTGTCTTGGGATCACGTCATGATTTTAAGCCGTACACTAGGATATTCACATGTTTGACGGTGGTTTGCCAGCCATGCCTTCCTCTCCTGGTGACTCCCATCTCTCCACTCACCCTCCTACCAATAGAGTCCGTGTATTTGTAGAATGAATGTGTGAATGAGCGAATGCAGGAAAGGAGAATGGAATGGAATGGATGAACTTGAACACTGCAAACACTCTTGGAGATCCAAATTCTCATGATTTTGCAAATTTATTGAGCAAGGCACTGGGGTTGGGAGGTAGTTGTGCAGAAACCAAAGCGGCAAAACGGCAGAACAAGATGCTGCCGTTTTGAACAGGAGCTCAAAGGCTTCCTCCAGGTAGGTTAAGGCGTGAAGGATTTGCAAACCTTTGACAATATCATGAGAGCTCTAAGCCCATCGGCGCCCACAGAGAACACCTCCAACTCCTTCGCCTCTGTGGCACCCTGGGGGACCTATTTGCATGGCCAGGTAGGCGCCTGCTTTTGTTGGGTCTGGTGGCAGACAGGGACGCCCTTGCCACTCCCGGAGCCACTCCCGGAGGAGCCACCGCCACAGCTGGAGCCGCCGCCACTCCCGGAGAAGCCACCGCCACAGCTGGAGCCGCCGCCGCCCCCGGAGGAGCCACCTCCGCAGCCGGAGCCCCCGCCGCTGATGACGCAGCCTCCGGAGGAGCCGCTGCCGCAGCCGGAGCCCCCGCCGCCCCCGCCGCTGGAGAAGCAGCCGCTGCCGCCGCCGGACGACCCCCCTCCGTAGCTCTGCTGGGGCCCGCACGAGGTCTGGGTGACCTGCTGCGAGGAGACGTAGCCGGAACCGCTGCCGCCAGAGGAGCCCCCGCCGCAGCTGGAGCCGCCACCGGAGTAGCCGCCGCCGCCGCCACCGCTGGAGAAGCAGCCGGAGCCGCCCCCAGAGGAGCCGCCGCTGGACACGCCTCCGTAGCTCTGGCACTGGACCGCCTGGCCCGAGGAGCAGCCGCCGCCGCCGGAGGAGAAGCAGCCGGAGCCGCCCCCGGACGAGCCGCCGCCCCCGGAGGAGAAGCAGCCGGAGCCGCCCCCGGACGAGCCGCCGCCCCCGGAGTACTTGACGCTCCCACCGGAGCCCCCGCCGCCGCCTCCGAAGCCGCCGCCACCGCCGGAGTAGCCGCAGCCAGAACCGCCGATGCCCCCGCTGGAGCTGCCGCCGCTAAAGAAGCCGCAGCCTCCGCCGCCGCCGCCGCCGCCTCCACCGCCACCGCCACCGCCACCGCCGCCGCCGGAGGTCTTTACGCAGCCCACTGGGGGCTGGGGGGTGGGCTGCTTTTTCTGATAAGACATCTTGGCTAAGAAGGAAGGGGAGCCTGGAAGGAGAGAAGAGAGCATCCCTGGACCAGCTGCGAGAGGATGCTTACGGAGGCAGCTGCATCCATGGCAACATCGCCATCCTCCCAGCGCCCGCCTGGGCCAGGTCCAGGGCTCCTTCACGTGCCCGGAGAGCCCTCAGCTGGATTCCCACGATTCCTGCTTTTGCAAGCGTTGAGTTCCTCCTTCCCCCGCAGAAAGCCTTCACTAAGCTTTAAACGGTTCAGTTAGCGGTGCCCATTCTTTCTTCCAGCTCTGCCTCTGACCAATGTTGTGTGATTGAGGGCGGATCACTCCCACTCCCACGTGTTTCTCATCTCCTCTTAAATGGAAGGGTTTGAACACTTCATGTTTCAGGCCTCCTCCAATCCCAACACTGATTCTCTGAGTGCAAACAGAAAACCACCACAAACCTTTATCTGGGACGGGGGATTTTACCCATTCCCAGCACAACAGAGGGAGATTTGTTGGACTCCATTCTGCTGAGGGCTGTTGCACTCCATCCTCTACAAAAGCCCTTAGTTCAAACTCTTGGTCTGTCCCACTAAGCTAGGCCATGATTCAGGGGTTAGTTATTAGAAAAGACTGGCTTTGCTGTGGCCCTGCCTGCAAACAGGGGAAGGACCCTGGTGGTGCTTTGGACCGATATCCCCCACCAGAAGCTATTAGCCATCTCTTCCATGATTTTCTCAAGTCCAAGCTTGGTAGAAGCGACTCTGAATTGTAGGAAGTTGTATTTCCCTCTCAGAACTTCTGACTCTGTAAAGCAGGAATTGGGTTTCTGCGGCACCTCAAATCCCTCCCATCTGCAACTTTCTTGGAATCATTCTCCCTACTCTCCTGAGAGTGGGCTCAGCCTCTTCTCCTGACAGGTTCACAAGGTCCGCTCAGCCCGTGCACAGGCTGCCTTGGACAGCCTCTGCAGAGTCCTGTGCCTGGCACCATGCCTGCCCCTATGGGGGTGCCATAGAGGCAGGAGTGGCCTTGTCTTTGTGGAGTTTACATTCTGGCCAGAAGACCAGAAACGCCATCTGCATGGCAGCAGCTGATCCCTCGCTCCTCTCCTGACCCCCTTCTAAATGTGACCGCTGCTGGGGAGGCAGAGGTCCACCTAATCTAGTCAGGCCTGGGCAAGACCAGCTGGGAAGATGAGAGAGTCAGTAGAACCCACACTTACCCAAAGCACCAGGAAGGGTGAGTGAGGAGAGAAGATGCTGGCAATGTGAGGAGCACTGAGCTCCTGAGGTTATATATATACCTCAGTCCTGACTCATCCATTGATCCAGGCCAGCTGCTTGTTTTTTGGCCTCAGTTACGTGACCCATGGCTGTCAGCCCCACCTCCCTGTGATTGCGGGCACAGGGTGGCCCATTCATGAAGGTTTTGGCATTCTTGAGATGGGCAGCCTGGTGTGTGACTGGCCCCCTCTCTGATGCAACAATGTGCTCATCAGTGGGGTCAGCCCGTCAGAGTGGATGGCAGACATTGTTTCCGAAACATCTGGCACAGGATGCATACCAGGTAACCACAGGGCTGTGCTTGAGGAGTAGGTCCCAGAGTCCTGAGGAACCCTTACAGAGTCAAACTGGAGAGCTCAGTTCTTTGTCCAAGGAGTAGGACCTTCCAAATCCTACTGTTAGCTTTCTGGTCCTGCTACTCAAAAACCCTCAAAACTTTAGAACCGGTTCCTCCTTTGCAAAAGTTTCTCTCCCAGGATTTCATGTGTGAATTGCTGGGATGCTTCTGTACTGCCCACTGGAGGCATGAGCCCCCAGCACCCAGCTCTGGACTGCACACGATAGACAGTGCTGTAACTAATGTGACATGGGAAGCTACTTTGATTCGTCCCTGGAGACAGCAGGCATTTGAGAAAGTCTGAGAAAGATAATCAATACTGACTTTCCTTGCAGCAGAGCACACTGAAGAGATGGACCGTGTGATCCTACAATGGCGGTTTGGCTCTGTTGTCCTCTGGTGGTGTGTGGCAAGACACTGACCTCAGCTTGAGGGGGAGTCATCAGATGGAGTAGACTTGAGATTAGGTGACAGGTTGGGTGCTCCCTTTGCTACTTGCCAGCTGCATCACCTTGGGCAGAGTCATAGCTCTTAGTGCAATGTCTGCACATGGGAGGCACTCAGTAAGTATTTATTTACTGTGGAATGATCAAGCTTTCTGACCCTCAGTTACCTTGTCTCTCAAAGAGAAATAGTGATACCTATTTCACAGGCATGTGAAGAGGGAATAGTTATGTTAAGTGTAGAAGGTGATGCTATCTTTTTTGTTGTTTTCTTCTGTAGCAGCACACCCTTACTTCCGGCCTGGCTTTCCCTTGGACACCAAAGCCAGAAAGGAGTCCATGGAGGGACTGGGCAAGTCCAGTTCTTCTCCTTGGAGAATAACTCAGAACTTCCCTGTTGACTCTGGACCAGTAGCATCACCTCTGCGTACGCAGAACAGCATGCTTCTCCTTCTTTCATCACCGGAAGTCAATTGGTATTGTTTAAGATACCACAGTCGAACTTTGCTCTGCCCAGTTACGTTTTGAAATGACAGCTCCAATAATCAGTTGTTAATTATAGTGCAGTTTTAATGATCCAAATGATCCTGATTAGACTGGGGCCTTCAGAAACTTGTGGCACTGGTTTCAGTTTGGGCAGCATAAACCCAGGTGAACCCGAGAGGAACTCAGGCCCTCTCCTCCTTAGAGAAGACCCAGTAGGGAGAAGACAGGATCTGTTGGAGAAGGCAAGTTTCTCTGCTTGAAGTTGAGGCAGTGTGAAGAATTTGGAGGGAAACAGGCCCAGAGATTGCTGTGGGTATAAAAAAAGAACAGTTTTATTTCATTGGGCCATATTGGAAAAAGGAGTACACATGGACCATGGTTCCTAGCACTGATCCGTGGGCCCTCATTGGCCCATTGCTATGTGTTCAAGTAAAAGGATGTCGGCAGGGTATTCTTAAGAAAGAAAGTCTTCAATTCTGAAATCATGGCCTTCCTACCTCTTCCTTTAAAAGCTGTGGTGACATGGTGACATGAGGCTGTAGTTGTTTCTTTTGTATCCTTACATGTCAAAATGAAAATTTGGCAATGGTGTAATGGTTACCACTTTTTTTTTTTTTTTTTTTTTTTTGAGGGAGATATTGCTTCTCTGTGGAATTCTAAAATCTGGAAACTGGGCTAGGTGCAGTGGCTCATGTCTGTAATCCTAGCACTTTGGGAGGCCAAGGTGGGAGGATTGCTTGAGCCCAGGAGCTTGAGACCAGCCTACATAACACAGAAAGACCCTGTCTCTACAAAAAAATGCAAAAATTAATGAGATGTGGTGGCATGCACCTGTAGTCCCAGCTACTCTGGAGGCTGAGTTAGGAGTATCTCTTGAGCCCATGAGTTTGAGACCAGCCTGGGTAACATAGTGGGACCTCATCTCTACAAAAAAATAAACAAAATTAGCTGCAGGTAGTGGCATGTGCCTGTATCCCAACTACTCAGGAGGGTGAGGTGGGAGGATCATTTGTGCATAGGAGGTCAAGGCAGCAGTGGGCCGAAATTGCACCGCTGCCCTGGTGACAGAGTGAGACCCTGTCTCAAAAAACAAACAAAACAGGGAACCTCAAGTACAGTTGATACTCGCAAAATGACTAATCTTCAAATTGTCTATGTTGACTTTGGGGTTCATTTTCTTTTAAGAATATAGAGTATTTTTTTCTATTAGATGCTAATTCTTTATTTGTTAATCCAGCCAAAACAAATGTACTGGCTAAGCATCACAGAGCCAGAAGGCTTTCCAAAGCTGTGCATGGATCTTCTTGGTAGAGTTAGGCGTGGGCATGGTACACCATGCCTGCCTCTGCCACCTTATATAGCATTTAATAAGAAAAAACTTCTAACTAGTACAACTGTTTAGTTAACATGCAGAAGAGGCTGATGTGACGTGATACTGAGTACCAGATCTTGTGGCTTTCAGCCCTGAGTTAACCTTGCCTGATGTATGCGTATATGAGCCTGGTTTCCCATCTTATCTCTCTGGACCAGAAGCAGTAGTCCTGATGGGATATCTGTGTGGACAGCAACAGATTATCATCTTTGATCATATCAGTGAGGAAATAATGGGATTTTGTAGAATTGTAAAAACAACACATAGGTATTTAGGTTTTTTTTAAAAGACTTGCCAGGCCAGATTTTTAAGGTTTATAGCCTTTAAACACTTAACCCTGAAAGTGTGCTTGATAGCACATTTGAATTCTGCAGTTTGACAGATTAGGACACGGTTCTTGCCTATACTTGTATCCTTAGAGGGGATGGTCCTTAAAATAAATGCTACACAGTGCCTGGCATGGTTCTGGGCATTAATAGGTACTTAGTAAATCCCAGTGGAACTGAAGGAGCTCTTGAGACCTACTGACTGACTGTGGTTGAGATTTGATCTTGTCAGATGATTAGAAGTAGAGGGTTTCAGCTTGGAACTACAGATTAAACTTAGCCACTGTGCAGAATGAACAAGCCTCCTGCAGCGAATCCAGGACCAGCTATAGAAGTGACACTGGGCTAGTGGAATTTTAATTTTAGCCTGCTTCCCTGACCATCATCACAATATCTATCTGGTGGGCAGGCCCCATATAGGAAGTGTGTGTGTATGTGTGTGAAGGGTGGTGATTCTTCGGAAAGACGTGGCAGTCTAGGGTGGTAAAGACACGTTGGGGCTTATCCACAATCACAGATGCATTCTTTAGAGAAAACTCAGCTTCTGATTCATAAATCACAAGAAAGCTGGAGACTCGTTCTTTCTGCTTCTCAGCTTAGCTTGTCTTTTCGGGAGACGCGCATCTTCCTGCTACAGGCATCTTCAGAGCAAGAGAGAAGCAGGTAGAGAAGACAGTGTGAGGATGGCCCAGATGCTGACACACAGCCTGGCCATCTTCACAAGCTGTGTTGGGGGTGTTTAAGAAAGAGCAGCGGGGAACCACTCTGAGAAGGTTGCTTCTCTGAGTGGAGGCCCCTGGCTCCTGGGCCCCAGTCTGAGATTTCAGCTCTTGAGTTTGGGGACCCCCAGTTGGATGGAAGTGTGCTTATTACAACCTTGAAATATCCCAAGCTACATATGTGCATTCTCATGACTGAGTGGTGACTACTTATGTAACAGGTTAAAGGGGCAACAGGCAGCTGTAAAGAATAAAATGGACACAGGACAAGGGCTAGGGAGCTTTGGCAGTATAGGAGTAGGGCTTGGAAGCCCTTTGCATTGTTGACTTGGAATGGGAACGGTTTTCTCTCACAGTGCTGCCCCGGGAAGTGTCACAGAGCTCCAGGTACCTCCTGGGCTGCCATTTACTTCCTTTCTACATTCTTCTGGGCCAACAGTTTGAAGGGGTGGCTGGTCCTTAGTCTTCCATGGGGAGTGCTGCTTAGAGGGCTAGGGGGAGGGACAGCTCTGCAGTGGTTCGTGGCTACTGGTGTTCCCTCTCCAGGAAGCTTCCCTGGATTCATCCCACCCACTGGTTCCTTCTCCCTCACCACTTTCCCTTTCCAAGGCCTTAAGGAACGACTGTACTAGTTATAGTCTGTTAATGACGCATCAATTTGAATTGTCTCTTTTTTCAAGTTCTAATTATCCTTGAAGGAAGGCTCCCCATTAGTTCTTAACTCTCCATCCTAGGATTTAAAGAGCATTTATAGTCCCCTGGGGTGTTATCAGGCACTGCTGACTCTTAGTGGGTCGTGCGCGTGTTCCTGGAGCTCATCATTTCGCTGAGGGTGAGGACCACAGATGAGTTGTTCAGACCTTTCCAAAAAGCGTCTAGATGCACACAGGGTTAGCAGTGCAACCAGGGACCATGCTTGCCTGGAGTTGGACGCTTCCCTTGTGGACAGACTCTTTAGTTTATGGACCACTGTCACATACATTCAATCCTCATAACAATCTTGTGTGTCCAGTAATGTTCCTCAGTTCAGGATGAGTTAGCAGCTTAGGAGATTTGCCCAAATTCCCACAGCCTTTAAGTGGAAAAGCCAAGATTCTCAGTTCTTTTGATCCTAAATTGTGTGTTCTTTCCAAGCACCACACACCTCTCCTCTTTGGGTCAAAAGGAACCAAATGAAGGGATGACCCTCCAGCTAGGCTGGTTTGTGGCCTCTGGGAGGCAGGGAGCAGAAGTTGCTTTCATGAATGCTCCCAGCTCCTCTGGGACAAACTTATGTGTTGATAGAGTATGAGAGCTGGAAGGACACGCAGAGATCTTCCCATCACTTCTCTCCTTTGTAGAGACAGGTAAAGAACCCAAGGCCCTGAGAGGCTAAACCATGTTCCAGGGCCAAGACTAGAACCTGAATTTCCAGATGCCCAGCTCAGTACCTCTGCCACTGTAGATTCGAGTTGTGGTTTTCTGCTTTTCATAGAAATAAAAGAGGTATTTCTATGAAGAATACCTCCAGGTGCTGGCAATGAGAGGAGGGAGTAGTTAAAATGCCTGTAAAAATGTTTTGTAGCTGTGCCCGCTAAGCTCCGGTAGGCTGTTGGGCCAGGGCACAGTAGCCTCTGGGCCTGAAAGTAAATTGCTGATATCAGGAAGCGCTTTCACAGGTGGGCAGCTGTTAGGTAGCCTGAAGGCTTAGGGCCTACATCCTAGCTCATGTGTAAACTATATGAGCAGGGAGGAGCAGTGAACAGCTGCAGTCCTGCTCTGAGATAGGGAATGTCACCTGATGCCCCTCAGGACTCTGGTGCATAATGATAGCTGGTGGTCTAAGAATGTTGTCTCCTTGACCAGCCCATCCACTGATATTCGTTGGTTGAATGGTCCACGTTGTTTTGACTGATTGCAAGTCAAACAATCTGGAAATCAATATGGTAGAAAGAAAAAAGCATAAGCATTTCAAACCTATAACCTTTTAGGCTGCTTGGCCTAAAAGCTTTAACTTGTGCATTTCAGCTGTGTGCTGTCTCATATAATCTCCACCAATGCATTTCTTCACTGGACATCACTGAAAAGCAAAGCAAGGCAAATGCTCCTCTCCTTTTGGTTTTAAATCCAATTTGGATTCTTAAGCACTGCTTTCAAAAATTCCTTGCATCTGCAGTGGGCTTTGAGTGTGACTTCTGTCTTACCCAGACTGTTAATAGGATTTACAACTGAAGGCCACAATCTGGATTCAGTGTTTGTCTTGACAGGTAATCCTGTTCCTCAGACTTGCTGGTTAGCCTTAATATTTGCTCATTCTTCCAATTATACTCCTTGTTTCAATAGCTAAACCTGTTGAAATCAGGTGGATGACGTGGGGTGAACTTTCTCACTGCTTAAAAAAGTGAGATCACGGCTTGGTCGGTGGGTCTCCAGTGACCTTTTTGTCTGGTTCCAACCATGTGCCCGAGAATCCCAAGAGGTGGACCTGTGGAACCATGATTTACATCTGCCACAGGTTCCTTGGGCCTTCTCTTCTAGGCTAGGGGTATCCTTGGCATCATGGATCTCCCTAACTCTCCATATTCCCATCGAACTCAGGGCTGGACCTCAGAGTAAATATTTGTAAAAATTTGTTGATCAGTCAAGGAGATGATGAGAATTTAATTTCATAGAGGAGGCAAAATATAATCTGATTAGGCCGAGGCGGGCGGATCACGAGGTCAAGAGATCGAGACCATCCTGGTCAACATAGTGAAACCCCGTCTCTACTAAAAATACAAAAAAATTAGCTGGGCGTGGTGGCGCGCACCTGTAGTCCCAGCTAGTTGGGAGGCTGAGGCAGGAGAATTGCTTGAACCTGGGCGGCGGAGGTTGCAGTGAGCCGAGGTCGCGCCACTGCACTCCAGCCTGGCTCCTGGTGACGGAGTGAGACTCTGTCTCAAAAAAAAAAAAAAAAAAAAAAATCTGATTTTGTTTTCTATGAAAGTATCTTGAATACATTTGCTGTGGCAAACAGCTCTTCCTACTATCTTCCAACTTTCATCTAAAGTGCCTGATTTTCGCATTGTCTCTTGTTTTTCATTTTTTCAGAATATTTCTTGAATCATACTTTCCCGGAGACCCTGGCCGCCTGTGGTCCAATGTTCAGCTTTCTGGATAGGGCCTGAAACACAGTTCGGAGCTTCTAGGAAGTGTGTTAGCCTCTGGTCTGTTCTGAAGCGTAGGGATCAAGGTCTTTCCTCTGCTGAGGTCTTGGGATCTTGGCAGGGGGGCAATGCTCTAAACCTGCCTGGGCACCAATACCCTGTGAGCTTGGGCAACGTCTTATCCCTCAGATCTCAGTTTCTCCATCTGTGAAGTTAATCTACTTCATTCCTCTCTTAGTGGGAGTTTTTTATGCCTCCCTCCCATGGCTCTTCTCTGGATAGAGAGGAAGGAGAGCTGAGGATGGTCAGAGGCAGTGACAGGGAAGAAGGTAGGTGGGTTGACAAGGATCACAGGCCAACGGGAAAAGAGCGTAGAAACGTCATACCTCCCTGTGTGCCAGCCTCGGGCTTAAGTCAATGGAATTTTGAGAACTTTTCTCCCTGAGAGCATTTCCCACCTGAGCTGAGTATGGAGGAAAAGGGAGGGTGCAGCAGAAGGGCTGAGCAAGGAAAGTTAGCCTGCCTTAAGAATAACCTCTGTGAGTGTCATCACCCAGGGTGGGTATAATTGCATGGGATTAAGAAAGGCATGTGGGCAGGCTGCGTTGCTTTAGATCCTCCTGCAATTAGGGTATGACACTTTAGATCCCAGAGGAAGGATTAATTTGTGTGACGTGTGTTCTTGTGTCTACAGGTGTGCGCGTGTGCCTAGAGCAGGAATCCCCTGGTGGTGGAGCTGACCCCTTATTCTTAGTAAATCATTCTGCAACAAAAATGAAAACCAAAAAAAAAAAAAAAAAAAGAAAAGAAAAGAGAAATTTGCTACAAATTTGAAAAGCAAAGAAAAAAAGTCACCTATAATTCCATCATTCAAATACAACTGGTAAGTTGTAGTATTTAAAATGTTCTTGAGTATTTTAATCTTGTTTTTTTTCTCTTAATTTATACTTCCCCTTTCTATAAACTTTCACTTTTGGGTGCTGACTCTCCATGTGGCGGTGTCATCATGCACAGACACAGACCCCCATGTTACGGCATGGACTCCATGACTATTAGCTTTAATGGCTGGTCTCCATGGTGGAGACTCCCATTCTTACCGTTTAGACCTTCCAGCTGTCCTGCATCCTCTGTACCCTTGAGAACTCTCTCAAATTTCTCCAGATCTTGGTTGTCTCCCTGGGGGGCTGCTGGAAGGGACTTTATCTTCCTTTGTATACACAGTATTGGCTGCATAGTAGGTGAGGAGAAAGGTTTGTGTGAGTGAACTACCCTCTTTTATCTCAACCCTTTACTTCTTGGCCCCCCGATTTCCTTGCGTATAAGCTTGTGTCTTGGTTCCCCCAGACTCTGTCTAGCTCCAGGGAATCATGGATTTTCCTCAAAATGCAGTTTCCGTCTTATCTTTGTCAAGCCATCTTCTCTTCACAGACTTCTGCACCAGGATTCCCTGGGCATGTGTGGTCTGAAGCGACCCCTTTTGGTATGTGTGTGAGAGGGCGTGAGGAAGGGGGAGAGGGAAGCAGACAGCTTAGTGGGGACATTTGGAAAAGAAGTCATTTAGTAATAGAATGCTTGAGAGCAGTGCCAGCCCAGTGCCAGGGGCATGAGGGGATGCAGAGAAGAGAAGCAACTGGAAAAGCCTTATGGAAAACGTGAGTTTTGAGTTAGGATTGGAAAACAGTAAAAACAGTAGACAGAGGTTTTTCCAGATTTGGACTTTGACTTTCATGTTGCTTTCATGCATATGAGTGTAAATGTGTGTGTGTGTGGTGCAGTGTGTACACGTCTTCATGCATATGTGTATTGTGTATACACATATCTATGGAAATGTGTGTAAACATCCCTGTGTGTGATGTGTTTTTCTGTCATATGTGCGATCTGTGTACATGTCAAGGTGTGTATATGTGATGAACATACATATGCCTGTGTGTGATGAGTGTAAATATGTCTGTGTGTGCATGTGTTGTGTGCACACATGTCTCTCGGTGTGGCATGCACACATATCTAAGTGTTATGTGTGTACATATGTGTGTGATACATGTACAAATGTCTACATGTATGTGTGATGTGTACACACATATCAATGTGTGTGATGTGTGTACATATGTCTGTGTGTGTCTGCGTGTCTCAGCCCTTCACTGTCTGTAATCTCTGTCATCACACCCTACTCTTTCTCAAGAACCAGTTTTCTTTCTCTCGGGAATGTGAACAGGATCGCTGGCCCACTTTTTTGGCCTGGGGATTGCTCTCTGATTCTCACTCGTCAGCCAGCCTTGGTGTCTATGTTACTGTGTATTTGCAGTAACTGTTACTGGATTTGTCCCAATTACATCATTTTCTACTAAAAATCCCCAGTGTCTACATATCAGGATCAAGTCCAGGTTTCTTAGCCCAAAGGGCCTTTTGTGATTCAGTTCCAGTTGGCCTCTGACTATTCCCCTGTAGAAGCATTGTCTTCCAAACTCAGCAAACCCCTCTCCCCCCACTGAGTGAGGTTGTTTTCAATGCCGTTATATTTTTTCTGTGCCTTTCCCTCCGTCTGTGAATGCCCCCTTCCTTAATTTATCTAATTTGTCTTTCAATACTCTATCAGACATCACCCTTCCTGGAAAGCTTCCCCAGCATCCCACTCCGATGGAGAGAGCACTTCACCTTGCAGCTCAGTAATCCCGTTTCCCCCTAGACTGAGGTCTCCTTAGAGCGGGGGTTACTAGGTTTTGTTCATTGTCTTGCATTTAAGCAGATAGTGCAGTGCCTAGCCCAGTCCACAATGAATGCTGGTGGAATGAATGGATGAATGAACGCACTCTTCCACATTTGCCCACATCTAGAATTGTTACTGACCTGGATATTAGATGTTTTAGGCTGAGTGGAAAGGATATTAAGTCTTTGCCCTATTTTCACCTCCCCAACAAGATCGTTTGCTCCTGAAGGCAGGGATGGCATTGCAGTTCTTAGTAAACCTGGATCCTGTGGACACACCAGACAGTGAGTCAGTGTTTGTTTAAAGAAGGAAACAAAGAATGATGGAGAGAATGGAAAGAGGGAGAGAGAAAAGGGAGGTAGGGAGGACAGAGGAATTGTTTTAAGATTTGTAACAATGCTGCTTTTGAGTCTAGTCAGAATAATAACTCTTTCTCCTTACTCAACCCTGGGCTCTCTGATCAAATTCTGGCAACTCCAAGAAATTGTAAGCCCTGTTTGGCTCCAAAAGGGGGAGGTAACAGAGATTATAGCATACTAGAAGTTTTAAAGTGGATATCAGCACAGGTTTTTGAATTATTGGTATTACTGCATTACCAACATGATTGTGACATTAATGTATGATTAAATTATTCATGGCAGGTAATTGTTCTTCGTGATTAATAAGGACATTTACTCCCCATAATCCCTGCTGGATCCTATATGGATTGCAGAAGAGTTACATAAAGCAAAGTGTGCTTTCTGCTGGTGAGTCACAAACCCTCCTAATTCAAATAGCTATACATTAAAACAGAAAATACATTTCTTGGCTGGGTGTGGTGGCTCACACCTGTAATTTCTGCACTTTGGGAGACCAAGGCGGGCAGATCACTTGAGGTCAGGAGTTTGAGACCAGCCTGGCCAACATGGTTAAATCCCATCTCTACTAAAAATACAAAAATTAGCTGGGCATGAGGGTGCTTGCCTGTAATCCTAGGTACTTGGAAGGCTGAGGCAGGAGAATTGCTTGAACTTGGGAGGCAGAGGTTGCAATGAGCCGAGACTGTGCCACTGCACTACAGCCTGGGTGACAGAGCGAGACTCCATCTGAAAGAAAAAAACAAAAAAAGAAAATACATTTCTTTTAATGTGTACAGAATAAGCACTTCAGATTTATTTTATGGGTATCATTGCTTAGGATGAGCTAAAAGAAGGTAACACTGTGGTAACATATCTTCAGAGATAAATCCGGCTAAGCAAAAATCGTGTTGATCTAGAGAAAAGTGTTGAATAAGTGATCATTCAAGTGGTTCATGGATATGGGAAAAACTGCCAATGAAGTATGTGAATTATTGAGGTTTAGGAAACAGTAGGTTAAAAGCATGGGCCCTGCTTCTTCCTTCTGGGGTGTTCCACACATCCTCCCAGAAAATGCACACTTGCAGTGCAGAAGGTCTGCCCCCATGTTCAGCTAAGGGTAGCGGGAGGGTTTGCAAGTGTGAGAGTGGGTCTGTCTCCCTGCTGAAACACAGCATTGGAACTGTGGGCCGCTCTAGACTCAGGAGCTGGCCCAGAGCATTGTCTTTGGAGGTAGCCGGAGGCACCTGTGAAGTAGGCAGTGTGTCCTTGGAGCCCCGCATCCTAGGGGTTAATATCCTCCCCACCGAGACCGAAACACGTAATATCTAGGTCAGTAACAATTCCAGAAGTGGGCAGATGTGGAAGAGTTTGTTTATTCATCCGTGCATTCTACCAGCATTGGTTGCGGGCTGGGCTAGGCATCGCCCAGGCTGCCTGAGATGCAAGCCACCTGGAAGAGCTGAGATCTTAGAGGAACTCAGGAAATTAAAGACCCTAAGAGGCTGAAATTCAAGCTGATTTATTTAGCCTTCATGATAGAAGGGGGAGGCTGTTGTGACTTCCTTCAGCAGGGGATGCCTGAGCTTCTGTCATTCTTCTAGCTCATTATCGAAATGGTTCCTGGGCCGTGATGAGACTTTGGTGACTGAATTGGTGTCAGAGGATTTGAGTCGGAATCTTGATTATATCATTTGCCAGCTGTGACACTGCATGTGTGCCCCTTATTAGCTTTTCTGATCCTGTGTCTTTAAGTGTAAAATATCTTCGATTTGCCTATGTTTTGAGGATGTTGTGCAGATGAAACAAGATCTATTATATGGGAAGGTTATTGAAGAGTCAGTGTTTGGTTAAACACTTGTTGAACTCAAGGGAAGATTGTACAATTCATTTAAATTAGAGTGTGGGCATCTGATTTTAAGTGGGTCTTCTCTTTTCAGGGGATCATAGGTTAAAAGAGTCAGAATTATAATGGAAAGGATGAAGCTCAGTGGTGAAGTGTCAGGTGTCAATGAGGGAGCAGGGGTGGGGAGTGCACAGAGGAAGTCTTTCAGGGGCAGATTTTCTCTGGTGGGTTTGCCTTCATGGTTGATGTTGGATTGGGGGTCTAGCTAGCCTTGCCCCTTTTGTCCAGTTATCTCCCAAGTTCTCCTCGGGGTCAGTCACTTGGTACTTAATACTACTACTAGCAGTGATACTACCATTTATTGAGCACATCCTATGTTCCGGGCACCATGTTGGCTGTGCTCCATGTGTTTCTCCATTTGAACCTAACCACACATCTGTCCACGTATCATAGATGACAAAACTGAGGTGTGAGGAGAACAAAGAACTTGCTGAGGTCACATGGTCAAAAGCAACTGAGCCAGAACTACAGTTGGATTTGCCAGACTCCAAAACCCATGCTTTTCAGCAGTCCTGCTGTCCTGTGTGATACAATTCTATGTCAACATCGGCATCAGCAAATATTTTCTGAGAGCTGTCTAGTTGACACACATTGCCCTCGACAGAGACAAAACAGGCAAAATAGTCCCTGCTGTTGTGGAACACACATTCTAGCCCAATAGGATAAGAACTGGTCTTTGTGCCATGTTGGGCAGCTTGGTTTCCTCATATGTACAGTGAGTGGACTGGGCTAGCTGACCTCCACGTTTCTTCTAGCTTTGATAGGACTGTAACCTTCATGAGGAAAGAACTAGATGCTTCTAACTGCTCACGGTTCCTTGCACAAAAATACTCGTAGCCTGATTTGCTCCTTGTCTGGTAATGTTCTCCCATTTATAATACTGGCAGCAGGTTGAGGGGACATGTGGAGAGTTCAGCCTAAGATTTTGGGCCAGAAGGTTACTTTGTTGAGTTTGATCCTTCAGCCCTGGAGCCCTTTCAGGAAGAGATTGCTGTGGAACCCAGAACCTTAAAGACCCTAAGAAACTGGGATTCAAGCTGATTGATCGAGCTTCCCTGAGAGAATGGGGGTGAGGGCTGTCATGGCTCGCTTCAGCAGGGGATGCTCAGGTTTTGTCTTCAACTCAACGTTGATTTGGGCTGGATGGAAAGGAGGCTCTCAGCCAAGTGAGATATTACCTGTAGGAGATCCGTCAGGGTGGTGAGAAAAATTATAACAGATAACACGGGAGTGCAAAGGAATTTATATAGATAAGTTTACCTATTTCTCCGGAAACCAACCTTTGATCATCCGCCTGCAGGACTGCCTCCTACTCGAGGGTCAGCGTTAATTACCCACAACTGGTGTTTGCTCAGGCCTTTGTCATTAAATCTGTACTACATAAATGCGAGCGTCTCTGGGTTGTGAAGGCCTCCTTTCTTGTCAGCTGTGCTAAGCTATGCGGTCCCCTAGCCAGTGTGCTCCCCTAGCCACTCTCACAGGCAAAAACATGTATGTCTGTGTACTCTGCTTGGCCAGAGTCTGTAGGACAGATCCGACAATCACCTCTTTCAAGAAGCCTTGTCCAATACTAGGTTATGTGCCCCTTGTTGTGCTCCTGTAATATTCTGAGCTTACCTTAAATGAAACCAAATAAAACCACTTTCCATATCGTGTTTACATTATGTATTACATGTCCGTCTCCTTTGCTGAACTAAGACCTCCTTGAGGATGTGATTGAAAGTTGTTGATCACTGAACCTCCAGTACTTAGCCCAATGTCTGCCACACAGTTGGTGCCCTGTAAGTTTTGTAAACAAAACTAAAGGGGAACGTCCTAACCAAGGTGATTGTGCCCAGTCAGGAGCAGGTAATGAGGCTTTTGAGAGAAGAAGAATAGGACAGGAAAGAGTGTCATTTGAGGAGATGCCTGGCATTCGTGGCCTTCAGAGGATGTTATTTCACTGCAGGATGAGCTTGTCCTGGTAAGTAGATAATCTGGTCCAATTTGGGAGCCCTTGGTGGCGCCACCACCATCACCATCATTATCATCATCACTTAAGAGCTGGCCACACACAGGACATATGGACAGGGCATATGAAGGCCACACTTAACTGCTAGCCTTGCTCAGGATAGTGTCATATCTGGGAAACCCAGTACAATCTGGGGGAAGGCACCAGGAAGGGGCAAAAGTGTGCAATCAACTGCTGTTCTCATTGTGCCTAATCCTCCAGTGAATCAAATATGAGATAGTGGAGGTGCTTTAGACAAACCCTTGGCAGACAGAGATGGAATTAGCCTGGTTCAAGTCCAAATTGTATTATGTTTGCTGGAATGAGTTTCAGAAATGCCACTGGCTTCCAGAGATGCCATGGCTGTTGTGATTACTGTGTTTGGACAAGCTGCTATGGCACAGTGACTTGTTTTTCTTTAAAATAGATTGTTTTCTCATTCCTGAGCCTACTTGCTCACGTTGCTCTCTGTGGTAGAACAGGCCAAGTGTCCTTCAGCAAGGCTCAGTGTCTGCAGGAGTGCTGGGCAGGTGCGGCTGGTGGGGCCTTCCACCACCACTGGAATGCGGCCTCATACTCCCACTTGGTGACCTGACATGGGAAGTGGCGATTAGTAGGGCCAGCTCTGACGGGTCTAGCTACAGCTTATCCAGGGAGGGCTGAGACAGACTCCAGGAGACTGCCTTGGTGCGCTTGTCTTGCTCGCTTTCCATTTTTCCTGCTTTCAGATGCACACAGGACATTGTCGTCATGATGGTAGAATTAAAGATTATCTTTTACTCTTCCTTTTTCCATATTTAAAAAATAGTCTAAAGCATATTTATTTACTTTTATAATGGAAAAATAAAATAGATTAAATCTTTTTATAAGAACTAAGAAGTGGCAGAGAGAAAAACTTTATAAATTAATCAAAGAGATACAGAAATAAGTGGTCATGTTGCTACCCTAACTATTCACTTCACTCTGAGTAAAAGTCAAATTCTGGCATTTTCCTTGTTTTCCCCTATATTAATTTTGGCAGTAACCTAGCTGGGTTTGTGATGGAAGTGTGCTACTCCCAGATGGAGTAGACATGGAGGTCTGAGATCCAGAAAAGGCTGCTGTGGCTGGGAAGGAGCACATGAGGTCCTGCAGGCCCTGTAGCTTGGGTAGTGGCATTTTATTTACCGTCCTCATCTTAGTTTACTTCCCATGTAACTTTTCTCCACTTCTGACAAATGGCGGCAGCAAAAATGGGGAAGAAACTTTGGTCTCAGCATCCAGGTATCAGACCTAGATCTAGCGCTGCTTTTGTCTTTGTACCTGCTTGACTTAAACACCTCTGTTTTCACCATCACCAACACCGTGGTCACCATGTCTGTCTTGCTATCACTTTCAGTTCTGTGCCAAATGCCTAACACTTCATTGCTACCATCTGCCCCAACAGCATCATTGTCACCACCATCCTCACCACTGACTGTTGCCTCTGCTCATTCTCACTGCATCACCACCACCTCCACCGGCTCCACCACCTTCATCACCTTCACCACTACCGCCATCACCACCACAATCACAAGGACTGCCACTGTCATCTTCACTTATTCCCACCATCACTGCCACGTTCACTACCTCCACCATCTCCACTGTCACCACTATCACATCCACTACTTTCTGCACCATCACCACCATTGTCATCACTACCATGTAAACATGCTGCACTGTGTTGTAGGCACAGTGATTTGCTTTTCTTTAAAATACATTGTTTTCTTATTCCCTTGTGACCTCCACCACTGTCACCAATACCAGTGTCCTCTCACCACTATCCTCACCTCTCATCACCACCACCATCACCACCATAACCCATCACCACCATCACCCACCACCACCTTCACCACCACCACTATCACCCACCATCACCACCACCTCTACCACCTCCACCATCACCTTCA
>PVKV010014755.1:0-56171 GCA_004027835.1 Alouatta palliata | reverse complement strand
AAAAAAAAAAAAAAAAGAGGAGCTGGTACCATTCATTCTGAAACTATTCCAAACAATATGAAAAGAGAGAATTCTACCTAACTCATTTTATTGAGACCAACATCATCCCAATACCAAAACCTGGCAGACACACAACTAAAAAAGAAAATTAGAGGCCAATATCCCTGATGAACATCGATGCAAAAATCTTCAATAAAATATTGGCAAACCAAATGCAATAGCACATCAAAAAGTTTATCCATCACAATCAAGTAAGCTTCATCTCAGGGATGAAAGGCTAGTTCAACATCTGCAAATCTATAAACATAATCCATCACATAAACAGAACCAAAGACAAAAAACACATGATTATCTCAATAGATGCAGAGAAGGCCTTCTACAAAATTCAACAGCCCTTTTGGCTAAAAACTATCAATAAACTAGGTATCGATGGAACGTATCTCAAAATAATAAAAGCTATTTGTAACAAACCCACAGCCAATATCATATTGAATGGGCAAAAACTGGAAGCATTCCCTTTGAAAACTGGCACTAGACAAGGGTGCCCTCTCTCACCATTCCTATTCAACATAGTATTGGATGTTCTAGCCAGAGCAATCAGGCAAGAAAAAGAAATAAAGGTATTCAATTAGGAAAAGAGGAAGTCAAATTGTCTCCATTTGCAGATGACATGATTGTATATTTAGAAGACTGCATAATCATCTCAGCCCAAAATCTCCTTAAGCGACTTCAGGAAAGTCTTAGGATACAAAATCAATGTGCAGAAATCACAAGCATTCCTATACACCAGTAACAGACAAACAGAGAGCAAAACTATGAGTGAATTCCCATTCACAATTGCTACAAAGAGAATACAACTAGGAATACAACTAACAAAGGACATGAAGGACCTCTTCAAGGAGAGCTACAAACCATTAATAGGAGAAAATGCAAACAGATGGAAAAACATTCCACGCTAATGGCTAGGAAGAATCAATATCATGAAAATGACCATACTGCCTGAAGTAATTTATAGATTCAATGCTAGTCCCATCAAGCTAAATTTACCTTCTTCACAGAACTGGAAAAAAACCCTTAAACTTCATATGAAACCAAAAAAGAGCCCACATAGCCAAGACAATCCTAAGCAAAATGAACAAAGCTGGAGGCATCACGCTACCTGACTTCAAACTGTACTACAAGACTACAGTAATCAAAACAGCATGGTACTGGTACCAAAACAGAGACATAGACCAATGGAACAGAACAGAGGCCTCATAAGTAATGCCAAACATCTACAACCATCTGATATTTGACAAACCTGACCAAAAGAAGCAATGGGGAAAGGATTCCCTGTTTAATAAATGGTGCCGGGAAAACAGGCTAGCCATGTGCGGAAAGCTGAAGCTGGACTCCTTCCTTAAATCTTATACAAAAATTATCTCCAGATGGATTAAAGATTTAAACATAAGACCTAACATCATAAAAATCCTAGAAGAAAACTTAGGCAATACCATTCAGGACACAGCAAGGACTTAATGACTAAAACACCAAAAGCAATGGCAACAAAATGCAAAATAGACAAATGGGATCTAATTAAACTTAAGAGCTTCTGCACAGCAAAAGAAACAATCATTAGAGTGAACCGGCAATCAACAGAATGGGAAAATTTTTTGCAAGCTACCCATCTGACAAAGGGCTGATATCCAGAATCTACAAACAACTAAAACAAATTTACAAGAAAAAAATAATCCCATCAAAAAGAGGGTGAAGAATATGAACAGACACTTTTCAAAAGAAGACATTTATGTGGCTAAAAAACATATGAAAAAAACTCATCATCACTGGTCATTAGAAAAATCAAGTCAAAACCACACTGAGATACCATCTCATGCCAGTTAGAATGGCGATCACTAAAAAATCTGGAGACAACAGATGCTGGAGAGGATGTGGAGAAATAGAATGCTTTTACACTGTTGATGGGTATGTAAATTAGTTCAACCATTTTGGAAAAACGGTGTGGCGATTCCTCAAGGATCTAGAAATAAAAATACCATTTGACCCAGCAATCCCATTACTGGGTATATACCCGAAGGATTATATATTGTTCTATTATAAAAACGTATATGTATGTTCATTGCGGCACTGTTTACAATAGCAAAGACTTGGAACCAACCCAAATGCCCAACAATGATAGACTGGATAAAGAAAATGTGGCACAGATACCCCGTGGAATACTACACAGCCATAAAAAAGGATTAGTCCCTTTGCAGGGACATGGATGATCTCGAAACCATCATTCTCAGCAAACTGATGCAAGAACAGAAAACCAAACACTGCACCTTCTCACTCATAAGTGACTGTTGAACAGTGAGAACACATGGACCCAGGGAGGGGAACATCACACACTGGGGTCTACTGGGGGAGGAATAGCAGGGGGTTTAGAGATTGGGGAGGGATAACATTAGGAGAAATACCTAATGTAGGTGACAGGGGGATGGATGCAGCAAACCACCATGGCATGTGTATACTTATGTAACAATCCTGCACGATCTGCACATGTACCCCAGAATTTAAAGTATAATTAAAAAAAAAAAATTATAGTGAAAAGTCTGGCACTGTATAATTCTACCTCTGATACTGATAAAAACAAAGATAAAGACATATTTTTATTTTTAAATGTATAAATATCTTTATATTATGGTAGGAAGACAATGTGTTGGGTTTTCTCAAAGCTGTCAGTATCCTGGAAAACAAACTCATCTCCTAAATGTAAAGATGTTAGGACATCTTTGGATATTCTGTAAAATAAACATCCCCAACATCTCAGTCGGCTTAAAACTACAAAGGTTTTGTTCATGAAAATTTGATCTGCTGACTCTCCATGGCAACTGGCTCCACACCATGACAATTTGGGTTGACAGAAGTCCCACCACCTTGTAGCTTCATAATTTCAATCATAAGGTCTCTGGTTCAAAAAGGCAGGGAAGGAAAATACAGGATGTCTCTCGCTGAGAGTAATTCAGAATCCATTTCTACTCAGAAACTTCTGGGGTTCTATATAACAGTAATGAGGTCAGGAGTAAAATCTTCTTTATGGGGGAAAGGAAAACCAAATGGTAACTGGCACTAGAAGTCTGCCACAGAACATGAGAAGGTGGGATTTTAAATTTGGTCAGTGTAGACAGTATTTGACATAGTCACTGGGGAATATGAAAGAGAGTCATAAAAAGTTTAATACAAGCATGGCCAAGCATCACTGAAAGTTCAATCAGAGATTACAGATTTATGATAGTTTCAGTCCTCATACTACTTTGATTTTCTGAGACTACAAGGAGAAAGACTATAGATTGATATAGTTGGAAGTCAAGGGGGAGAAATAATATTGCAATCATGGAGAGAATCTGAATAATTTTATTATAAAATATTGAGTCTGGGCAAAAAGCCAAGTGAAGCCAAAAGGGGCTAAAAGCCTGGGCCAAATGTATTTAGATGTGACTGATGCTGAAGGTGCCTAGACATATGAGTAGGTAAATTACAGTAAGGTAATAAGAAGAGCCATCTTCAGCATCAGCATCTTTTCTGACAAAGGGTCAATAGCATCTCTGAACTCGTAAATTTAGAAGTAAAACTATTCCATTGAATGAATGGACAGTGATAAAGAAGCTGTATACTCACTGCCTACCCATATGAGCCTAAAAATGACCTTTTGTGAAAACCACCTCTCTTGAGTAATGCCCTACTTTTTGCATGACAGGCTGCCTCAAATCTCACCGCTGACGCTTTTCGTATTGGGGATGGATTTATGGTACTATTTCACAGGTCACTAAAAAGGAACAGATCACACTTGAAGTTGATGTTCATATGAACAGAGTATTGTGCCAGAAAAATAAATGTATCATCTAAGTTAATGGATATAATAGTATATCTAAAATTATGTTATGTGGTTTATTTCTGGCCTGTAATGTACAACAGTAACAATCACATAAGCAAATGAAAAAAAAAGAGTAAATTGATAGCCTCATACTCATTATGAGGACATGAAGGAACAGTAAATTGGAATCAGTGATGGGATTATTTTGTCTCCATTTTATTGAAAGGAGTGGTATCCATATTTTACCTGGATTGTTATCTAAAGTTATTTATATGAACCATTTATAATGTTGACTGCCTGTTGTCAGCTGATTATCGCTGCCATTTGTTGACAAAGAAATAAATGGGAGAAAGTACTCATTAAAAATATCGATTGACCCGGCACGGTGGCTCACACCTGGAATCCCAGCACTTTGGGAAGCCGAGGTGGATGGATCACCTGTAGTCAGGCATTTAAAACCAGCCTGACCAACATGGCAAAACCCTGTCTCTACTAACAACATGAAAAATGTTAGCCGGCTGTGGTGGCAGGCACCTGTAATCCCAGCTACTCACAAGACTGAGGCAGGGCGAATTGCTTGAACCCAGGAGTTGGAGGTTGCAATGAGCTGAGATCCTGCCGCTGCACTCCAGACTGGGCGACAGAGCAAAATTCTGTCTCAAAAAAAAAAAAAAAAATACTGACTCATGTTAATTTACACTTTCAGATTAAAGAAAAACTACTCAGAAAATCATTTGCTTTAAAATGTTAAGCATTTTAAGAAAACATTCATAGTGCCAAATAGCAAATATATCATTGAAAATGTACTCTTGTGATTTTATAAGTCAGAAACATTTAATCTTGAGTTTTTAAGCTTTGATTTTTGGGTGCCTAGCCTACTTAAAACTTCCCCAACAGATGTCTCATCAGTATCTATCTTGGCAGTTAAGCAGCTATGCCTGTTGTAGGCATGTTTTGGATTTGGTGTCTAATTTCACTCGTAGTTTTGGTGATGTAAGGCAAATTCACTGTCATTAATTAGTTAGTGTCTCTGGTTGCTCTCTGAACTAGCTTTAGCCTGTTCAACATTTATCATAATTAAAACTAGTAGAAGCCTCTAGGTCATATATACAACATTTTACATAGGTGATACCAAAATAAAATTGAAATTATCAGTTGAGTCATTCTGATTATTTAATACTGAACTGCATATCAGTTCATCATGATTTGACTCTTAGATAATAGGTATAGATACAGATAGATATAGAAAGCAAAGCTTTTCCTTTGATAGTGACTAAAAAGTCTACAGACAATGGGCATTTTAAGAACTGAATGTAGATTTAGACTGTGTGTCTTCTTCTGTAATCTGTTAGCATGCATGAGCTTGAAATGTACCTCGTTTTCTCGATCGTTCTAGCCTCTATCACACAGTTGATACTAAATGAATGTCGAATAAGCAATCATATCAATTGAGAAAATCTGCTGGACATGCTTATACATATTACAAACTGAAAGGTACTTTTAAACATTAAAATTATACCAAAAAATATTTTCTTTGAATTTCATATTTTAATGTATCTTCATAATACAGTAAATTATTTTTACTTCTAACATAAAATAGATTATGCTTTATACTGACTTCATGTTCAATTCCTATTATAATTAAGCTTTTATAAAATCAAAGGCTTGGTCTCCTTGCTTTCCTCTCTTTAATATATATTTAATTTCTATTATGAATCTCTTAAAAAATATTTTTAGCATCTAGTACACTTAACACTTAATAGACTATATATTTCTCTTTAGTGAAAAACATGACTGAATAAAGGAATTTAGTGAGGGCATTTATGTAAGGATTCCTCTGGAGCAGTTGCAAATAGAAGGAGATAATTAGAACTGGTTTAATTTTGAACTAAAATATGATGCTAACGAGGAAGAAAAACAAATGTCATATATACTTTTTATTCCATAGAATAGTCCCTGAACAAATTAGATTAACAAGAAATTATTTGTTAAATATTTCCTATTGGGTTGCCAATTTTTTTCATGTGAGGTGTACCAGCAAGCAGGTTGTTGACAATATAATCCCTTTTCATTATTTGTTAAGTTAATTTCAAATTAGAAATAGGTTTTGCTCTCTTACATTTCTTATTAAATAAAAGTGACAAAAAATTTAACAAATAGATTTTAAAAACTGGCCTTTACCTTAAATAAACAAAGCAAAATAATTTTCTAAATGTTTCCAATTACCTTGGCTATGTAGAAATGCTGTTTCTCTGAAAATAATGGAGGCATCTGAAGGAAAAAAAATCAAGTTTTTGGGAAATTGTGTGCAATTAAGCCTTAGCTATAAACATGAGGGCATGGAAAGGTGATTGCTGGGAAGCCCACAAAGTGTGTCTTTGTAACTCTGTCAGCCTTATGGGAGCACCAGTGTCAATAATGGGTCTCTTCAGTCAAGAGATCATGCACCCTAGAATGCCACATAAGCCTTGGCTTCATTTTGAATTTTAGATTCCTCCAGGTGAAGAACTTCCTCATACATTTTTATGTTCTTTTGTTTTTGAAGAGTCCTAAGGCTGCTTGAGGAAACTGCCTATGGACAATGTTTCTTTAAGAAAAATAAATTAAAAAATCACTAAGATTCCCTCTGTGCACAAACACATACATTACATATTATATGCCATACACACTTGGGTATTTGCTTAGGATATTTTTAAAGGTACAAGTAAATGTTCTTCTCTTATTTGCATTTTTAAGACATCAGAAAATTACAAATATGACTAAAGCTAAGTTCAGATTCTAATAACATACAGCAAGATCATTTGGGTACTCAATGTTTAGACATACTGTATAGATACTGATAAATATTTATTATGAACACAGTACAATTTATCATTATTAAAATCACAAGATATGTAATAGTTTTACATGTTAACACATACAATATGCAGACCATTAAGAGTCAATAGCTCTAAGTCAGGTCTAAGTTAGTATTATATTCAACATCTTAGCTTTTCTTTTTTCTAAAATCAATATCTGCAAATAATAAATGAGATCCCAGAGGGTTGAGTTAAGCTCCAACCACCACACAGCAACTCTGCAATTGGTCATTGACTCAATAATGCAGGTGAGTGCCACACTATAGACCATCTTTAGCACACTGTAATAGAAAATTAATAGGTTTCAAATCGGCAGTAGAGTTACCCTAAGGATTACATAATAGCTTGGGTTAGAACAATGACCCAAATCCAAGAAGCATAGAAGTCATAAAACCTGAGAAAGATACAGAAGCTCCAACATTTTGCTTAATTTGTTCCATGTATTCTGTATTGTGCTCATACAACAAAAGGTGCATGATCTAAAAGCATCACACTGACAACAATGAAGCGGTATCCATGGTGTTCATATGAAGTTTATATATGACTGTAGTGATTTACATATCAGAGTCAGAAACCTGTGCATTGGGAATATTTTTCCTTAAAATTAGTAACAGCTTAAGCATCCTCTACAGATCTTCATGCTGTGTTAGCATTTATTGAGGTCACAATGTTTCCCAATGAGAAACACAAGCTTTGTTTATTTCCTCTGTCACGGGAACCTCCTTTCAACCATGGACTCTCAAATGATAACCTAATTGTAGAATCTCAAAATAAATTCCAGAATGAGAACACAAAAAGTAAAGAAAGAATAACTTATTTATAAATATACTAGTTTACAGAGCTGGAAGCCAATGGCACCAATGACTTATAAGCACTTCAGAGTCAAGAAACTGGATCCCTACCATCCTAAAGTGAGGTCAGAAAACTTGTGAGCTGCCCAGCACAAAATACCCATCTGTAAAGAGACAATAGCATGTGATAGAATATCAATTATTCATTTTCCAATGCCAGACAAATCTGTGGATGCAGAAAGGCCCAAAATAAAACTTGGAGGGTTTTCATTTTTACAATGAACATGTTTAAGACAGGCAGAAAGGAAACAGAGTATCTAAGCTTTACAAAGTTATACTATTTCCTTCTATTACTTGACATCTTAGGTTCACATCTTTACAAAAACATTTCTTTTCATCTCAAAGAAAATCCACAAATATGTCAGACTGTTAAAGAAGCAGGTATATCTCCTAATGTTTCTTGTGAAGTAAGACGTGGCTTAAATGCATATTTCTAAGTGTTGGATCTGGAATCCAAATTATAACTCTTTTGCAAACTCTAACAATTTAACAATTAGCCTTAAGTAAAAAGTAAGACCAAAAAAACTCACAGAAATCATACCAACAAATATTTTTGAGAAAGCATAGATGCTGAAGGATAGTAGACACTTACCCATAGGCTGCCAACATCCAGTCATTTGCCAAAGCTAAAAGCATATGGCAATTTCCCGCAGACTACTTGTCTTTTACTTTTCAAAGGAGTTTCATCACCTAATTTAGCACTATCTGCAAAGATTTGGGATAGCAAATAAAATCTTCCTTCCTGGTTTTTTTTTTTTCTTTTAGTTCTTTCTCCTAGTGGCTTGTGCCATGCACGCAAAATGGCACCTTTCTTTCAATGCAGAAGCAGGCTTTATACACCAAGCATGTGTATGTGAGTATGCCACAAAACACCGGTTCCTTATCATGCGCTTGTTAGCTTGTCCAATCTATGGCAATCACTTCAGTCCCAAGGGCTGAAAAACACAAGACGCAGGGAAAAGGGGAAGCAAAAGCTGAAGAAAGATCAATACTGCACTGTGAAACAAGAAGTGTAGGCTATTTACTTTTCATTGATCTGATGATGCAGGAGAAACACCTCAAACTGCCATTAAATTGAAGGAATACATCTTCTGTGTTTTTTCACCTCAAGGTCAGGAAGGAGCTAAAAAGAAATTAGAATGAACAGAAACTAATCACAGGCATACAATAAAACTATGAATCCACATTACAAACCCGCAGAGTAACATAATTAAATTTCAAGTTGAATGAGGTTCACAACGAAACAGATAACTGCCAAGGTTTTTGTTTAGTTTTGTTTCATTTTGTTTTGTAAGTTGTTTTAACTTGTACCTGGAACAACTACAAAACAGTGGTATATAAGGACTGAATTGAACCCACATTTAATGCCTTGCTAGAGGCCTGGCATTATTTTTCAAAAATCCCCAAGCAACGTAAAGTCCCAGAAAATAATTACATACAGATTTTATTCCAGCCACAGATAAAAGTACTGAATTTTAATTTCTAGATATTAATGTAAAGTTCCCCCCAAAAGATCACAAATAGTTTTCTAAAGAATTTGCCATAGAATTCTGTGTCATTTTTCCTTCAAATTAGAAAGCCCTAATGTGTTCAGGTAAAAGGGATTTAAATATTTTCTAGAATAAGGCATTTGAGACCCCTATAATGACATATGACTGGATTTTTTAAAAAATTATATACCTCTTTGACATCAGTATTACATGAAGAAAGTTTTTATTCATTTATATGTTCATTCGTTCATGCATTCACATGAGTTTCTGTGGCATTTTCACATGCATACATATATATATCCAGACAAATATTTTTGATATGATTTTCAAACAGATAGTGGTTTTATTTGGGTCAGAATTTCAGAATTAAAGAAACCAAAGCATTGAAATTAAATTTAAAGTTTATCAAATGCACCAAAATCATCCAAGAGACATATTTGTTCTCTGTATTCTGAATTTATGAATATAATAGTCACAATTAAGACTCATTCTATTAAAAAGACTTACTTTGAATTTGCTAAATGAAGATCTTTACCATTTTAGAAAAAAATCAATGACAAGATTACACCATGCTGGCCATGACAAGTGTAAAACTTTGCCGATAAGACATTAGCATTGTTCTCTCCTACTACAACAGCCTTGCTCTTTTTCCATCAAGTTTTCCTCAAAATTTCAAACAAAAAAGCCCAACATTTCTAAATACAATAGCCTTTACCTTTCCTTTGATCCATCACTAAAGATGACACATTCCTTCTAAATGATTTTATTAAACAAAACTATAGCTATATATAGACAATTTAATTTCCCAGTTTAATTATTTTTAGGGATGTTAGCATGTGTGTCTATTTTAAACATAAATCAAATGATTTTTAAATAATTTTTGTTATTGTTGAGTATTCAAAAGCTGAGCAAGTCTGGAAGCATGTATTTATAGAGAAGTATTTGCATGTATATGAAAACACACATTTTGTAAAAGCTCAAAACTCTTTAAACTGGCTATTTAAATTTAAATTTTCTTAATTTATAAAAATTTGTAGTAATAATTAAACTTATCTGAAGATAAACCTTTATGAAGATCGTTTACTGAAGCTATGGGAATTAAATTCATTTTAAAGCTCCAACACCTGTAAACTAATCATGAACTGACGTGTCAGAAGCAGCTAAGTCCAGACTCATCCTAAAGAATTAATGCCAATCATGGTTGCAGAAAGGGCAAAGCGGCAGTACAGTGTTTACAATGATTTCTTAGGTGAAACGTGATAAGAAGTTGGTATTTCACCATATACTCTACATCTTATTATATAATTCACTTGAAGGGGTGATAACTGACAAGATTTTCTTTTGTTGCATAATCAAAAATTGTTCAATGTTTGAGAGTCTCAAGGACATGAGGGAGAAATTATCATTTCATTGATACATTCTAGATCATTCATTCTCACCTTTATTTCTGAAACATTGCTACAATTTGAAAAGTTTTAAGGAATCTGCATAACTTTTGTATAGTTTTCCTTTAAAATATTTAAAAAGTTGAAGCATTTGATTTTGAATACATTTAAAAAAAAATAAACCTCTTTTATTTAAAAAGGATCTAGGATTCACTTATAAATCCAAAGATTTAAATATTTTAGGACATGTTTATTAATGTCAATACACACACACTTTTTTAAAGTTTCTTGATTAATGGTAACCTGCTTTAGGTATCTTAAAATATTTAAAAACTTATAAGAATATAATTATTCTTTTAACAAAGTTACAGGAAATATGAGTTGAAATTAATTATAGATTAGCATTTGGGGCCCAGATGAGGATCATTTCTATGTTATATTTCCTAACATGACATAGACTATAATACTGATTCTTGGTCAAATTTAATTCCCTAACTGAAGTACTGTATATATCAATTAATTTCACATCCATTGCATGATCTTTAGACAGTAGGAGATATTGCAGGTCACTTTGCTGATGGTTGGACATTTTAGGCAGTAAAGACTTCGGAGACATCTTAGAGAATGGAGCATTAGGAAGCAACTTCAGTAAATTTAACATTTTACCTCAGAGTATATATTCTCTATGTCAGTCTTGTCCTCCTTTGGACACTAACAAACAATAATTTTCTTTAAGGGAGTATTTATGTATACATTTCTACTTTTTATTTTTAATCCACTTTCTGAAACTCCTTAAGCCTTATCTACATCTGCCCACAATCATGTCATAAATTGCTGTTTATGACATTTGTTAAGCACTTACAAGCAATTTTTATTTAAACAAAAGAGACATTCTGTGATATTAAGATGTATAATGACATAATGAAAACAAGAAGCTATATTTTTGAAAGACAAGAAAAAAAACAAAATAAATCAATATAGCTACAAATAAGTTAAATATTATATAATTATTTTTTATCTATTCTACACTTTTCAAAGTGTTTATAGCCTCCTCGATTAACTTGTCTATATGAGTTCATCTAAATCTATGAGGCAGATTATTGAGAAAGGTGAAATGGCACTCATAACTCATCACTGGACTGCTGTTCAAATTTCAGAAAATTGCTCATTGTCTTTCATTGTCTAAAATCTCTATGTAAAGGAAAGAATAAAGATGCACTTTTTGTAATTTAGCATTTCCATGATTTTTTTTATTTCAACGTTGACATGTTATCTTTTTGAGGGATTCATCTTGACATGCCTGTCAGCTTGCCTTTTCCATTTTTAATCAGGTGAATAATAGGTGATAAAGGTTGATTAGAAATGAACCTGGAAATGCATTTTATTAAGATTTTTGCTTCCATTTATACATAAGCATGCAATCTAATTTTTTTTCCTGAAGAAGTCTCATGAAATATATTTTCTTTAGAATTTTTAATTAATATATTTTAAAATGTGTCACATTTGATTAAATATAGAATGATCATGAAAGTGGTCTTCCTTTTAAAAATAATACATATAGAAAATTGTAAAATTATTCTGTTAAACAGTTCTTTCTTTACAATTAGGAAATTTATTTTGCCTTTGAGGTAAATGTCTTCATTTTGACTGTTCTCATGTAACAACCAGGGTATTTATAAGCCCTGAAGACTCAATCTATTAAATGACTTTAGAATATATCATAATTTATAATTAACTTATAATTATTGATTATTTATTAATAAAACCCTGTGTCTATTAATAGAATATCTAAATTGTCTTAAGAACAGATTTTTTAAGCATATTAATGAAATTCAATTTTTCTCCTATAAGCTTCCTATCTAATCTTTTAATTGAACCATCTTCGTTACTTCTGGAAGCCAGGTCTATGTGATATCTTCCTTAGTATGTAAGCGAAAAACAGTAATCAAGTTGCTGAGGGTTGAATGTCAACTCTACAAGAAATGCGTTTTTATTCTGGTATAAATCAAACAGTGGAACTCTACTCCTACTACCAAATAATGAGGAATAACGACGTCCTAAATTTGGAGTTAGGTACTGTAGAGGCTAATTGAATTGGACAAAAAAATAAAAGACATAGGGAGAATGAGAGAAAAGGGCAGCAATGAGAAACAAGGTAATACAAATGATGTTAACAGGAGAGAGAGCAGAAAAATGAGCAAACCAAAGAACTTCTTGTTAAAGAGAACATTTTTAACAGAGATAACTAATATTAAGATTAAGGTTTGTACTTTTGCAATATAATCCCATTGTGTCCCCTGTAAAATGTTCAACAACGTGTAGAAGGAGGATAGAAAAACAGAACAAAAAATAAATTCATAAGGAAATTCTAGGCTGGGTGCGGTAGCTCATGCCTGTAATCCCAACACTTTGGGAGGTCAAGGTGGGCAGATCACCTGAGGTCAGGAGTTCTAGACCAGCCTGGCCAACATGATGAAACTCCATCTCTACTAAAAATACAAAAATTAGCTGGGCATGGTGGTGCGTGCCTGTAATCCTGGCTATTTGGGAGGCTGAGGCAGAAGAATTGCTTGAAACTGGGAGGCAGAGATTGTAGTGAGCTGAGATCTCTCCACTGCACTCCAGCCTGGGTGACAGAGTGAGACTCCATTTCAAAAAAATAAGAAACTCTAAAGAAGTATTACTGCAGAAGTTCAGAGCCTTAAGCTCAAAGTTTCAGGTCTACTTTATCAAGAATTTAATAGGCTGACTGATAGCAACTAACATCTAAACTATAAAGAAATAATTTGAATCTCTATAGGTCAAGAGACATAGATATAATTGAGTGTGTTCAATTTTAATTTAACTCATATGAGAAGAATATACTTACAGTGTTACCTCTGTCCCTGCTTTCCTATGACTTCACTTTCATAGGTTAAAAGGCAGAAATCTGCAGAGGTAGGACCGAGGAGTGTAGGAGGGATTTCTAGTGCCCATTCACATCTGATTCTTCTCCCTTGTGGTTACAAGAGATAATTGCACTCTCTTTTTCCTTACAGACTGTTTATTTGTGGCAAGTGATCAGTTCTGGCCACTGGGCTGTGAGAGGAAGTTGTGTGCTTCAGCTAAGAGTGGAAGCATTTAAGTGCTTAGTGAGATCCTTCGGCTCTGTCTTTCCTGCAGTGGACTTTCCAGAAACAAACAAACAAACAAGAAGTAGATTTTTGTTCTCTTAGACCACTGAAATTTTAGGGTGGTTTGTCATAATAACATATTTCAGCTTCTTCTAATACAAAAATAATTATCCCAGAAGTTGGGACCTTCTGAAACATAAAATATGTATTCTTGCCCTATTGATAGGCTGAGGAAGCCACTAATTATTATAATCTGGAAAGATGGTGATCTGTCTACTGCTTGCATTAAGGAAGCATAGTTTTGAAAATAGATCATGAATCTTCTAAATCTGCAGTCTTAGGAAAAGAGTTTGAAAAACTGAACGTTAGTCTTCTGAGTTGATTGCTGTTACCTGCTTTTGACAGAATATTACTAAAAACCTGGTAACCTCAGATAAGAATTGACCAATTTGCAGACTCAAATGAAAGAAAATAGAGATTCAAGAAATTTCAGAATTTGCAAAGTGGGACAAATCAACTACTCTGAGATTACAAATACTAGGAAATATAATTGAGAAAGTATTTTAAGTGACAAAGGCAATTAAAACTCTGCTTTCTAATAAAGAGAAAGATAAAATAAGGCTTTTATATCTACTACTAAAACTTTCAAAAAATTAAGGAGACTCAGAATAGAACTGACTTAGAGGAAATATTCCTCAAGGTGCAATATTTATTAAATAAGAAGTCCACCAAGTTTTCAAAAGAGCCTAGCAGCCAAACAAGACATAAAACTGAACTAAAACTGTCTGAACTTAAAGTTTTATCACAAAATCTTCTCTTTCTTTTCCCCCTCTAAAACAGGGTCTCACTCTGTCACTCAGGCTGGAGTGCAGTGACATGAACCTGCTCACCGCAGCCTTGCTCTCCCTGGCTCAAGCATAGCTTGAGCTCACTCCAACCTTCCTCAGCCTTAGCTGAGAATTCACCATGTTTAGCTAGATTTTTTAATTTTTGTAGATACAGAGTATTCCTAATGTTGCCTAGGCTGGTATCGAACTCCTGGGCTCAACCGATCCTCCCACCTTGGCCTCCCCAAATGCTGGGATTACAGGCATGAGCCACCAAGCCCAGTCACTGCCCAAACTTCTATAGGTTGGAACAGTTTGAGAAAGTTGCTGAGCCCCAAAGTACGTGTTCTTGATCATCAACTTGTAGACGTGGCAAAAAAAAAAAAATACAATGGAAAAGCAAAATATCAGAAGAAGAAGATAATAGTCACAGATGAAAATAGAAAAGGGAGTTTATCACAGAGGAATTGTCATTGTTTTAGTATGCTCAACCTGCAATATCTGACTTAGGTGAAGCTATCTAGATAATTGATAATGAATATTAGAGTTTTCAGAAAATGTGAGCCCTTTGAAAGGGGATCAAAGGGGTTATGGAGATTCAGGGCACAGAAGGAAAGGGCAGAAAAAAGGAGAAGAGAGAGTGCCTTCAAGACCACAGATAAAACAAAGCTAAACTAAAACAGCGGAGAAGTTTGGCTTGCATTGAGTGGAATTAAAGAAAATCCTGGAATCCTAATTCCATGAGCACTCTGCATGGTACAGAACTTCTAAATTTCTTATGGATTCTTGGTGGATGTAATAAGAATTTTCAATATACATTACATTTGTTTTCCAATGGAAGGGCAAGATAATTGTGGAACAAAAAGAGAGGAGAACAATAGAAAGGGATTCTGTGGTGTGATATGGAAATTTAAGGAGATAAGATTAGATGAAAAATGGAGCTGCTGATTTGAAATAATGAGTCACAACTGTAAGGTTAGTTTTTGCTTTAAAGTTGCAAAGCTTATGGAATGATGGGGAAAATGGCTGTTTAAATTTGTTTTCTCTCCTCATATTCTATAGTTGAGCATAGAAGCCACATTCATATTTCATACTTTCATAGCGGCCCATTTCCTCACTATTCTAGCATCCCACTCTCTTTTTCAATCTAGCCATCTACTTTGACTAAACTCTTATTTCTATTTCCTCTACTAAGTCCTACCAAGATTCAGATTTGCTACCTTCGATGTGCAGAAATACTCCTAAAATTAAGAAATAAAATTGCACTTAAAATAATGCAATTTAATTTACCTACACAAAGATTTGGCTCCTGCCATTTATCTTATAAAAGTCAAATTTTGAATTATTCCATTTGTTCCAATGTATTCAATCTGCAAAATAACAGGGTTTCTATAACAAACAGTGCTTATCTAAATAGCACTTATTATATGCACTGTAATTCTCTATGTTCCTCTCTGAGTCTTCCATTAAGTTTGAAGACAGGAACTAATTTTTCTTCCTCTCTCAAGAGTCTAGTCCAGCACCTGCCAAACTGCAGTCACTTGGTAAGTTTTGAGATTTCTTTAAAGTAATGAATCCTTAAATTTACAAATATGACATCTGCCATTTAACTTTGGTTGGGCTCCAGAGCACAACTTCGTTAAGCCACTTTGTTCATTATACCTGTTTAATCAAAAAAGAAATCAACTTAAAATGTTTAAAAGGCAATTAGCAATGCATATTCTATTGATAATAGATACTTTGGTATTAAAATGCACACATCTTGATAAACCAAAGATTGTTTTACTAATCTGAGCCAATAAATTTTAAAAAGACTACAATTAACTCTTATTAACCTTCTGTTCATTGCAATAATTTCTGTATTCAGTATTAGGATATTTTAAAAATATATTATTAAATATTTTCCTCTGAGAAAAATGAAAACAACACTCAATTAAATTAAAAGTCAAGGAAAAAAAAATGTTGGCAGGGAGTGAGTCGTTAAACCAGGACTAGTTATTATGTCTGTCAGCTCACTTTCCCATTCAGTTAGTGGACTTTCAGTGCTTTTAGTTACTGTGAACTGCTAATTTAATATATATTTGTAAGAAAAAGTTATCATGTTTATTTTTTAAGAAGTTAATAAAAATGAACTAGACTGAATACTTATAAAAGTTTTCTATTTTCAATATGTGACTAATTCTACAGGTAATATCTGAACCTATTATTAATCAACTAATAAAATATTTTGCTTGATTATGAGATGCAGTTAAGAAAACATATATATCAAATATTTTACATTTTTGGCTCCTTCTTGGTGATAGGACAGCCACAAAACAAAGAAAACTGGGACCATTACTTTGAAATTAAATTTATCACAAGGAGGGGATAAATGTAGACAGAATGATAAACAACTTATTTCTGGTTCAGACTAGAATACAATTATCTCTAGACCTAGAAAGCAAGGAATTGATTTAGAAGCTGTGCAGCAGATAAAATTGTATAGAAAAGCAAGGCTCAAAGCTTTAAAAGTATTTTAAGGTAAGCTTAGAGAATGCTGACTGTAGTAGATATGAATACTTACCTACATAATAATATACATTCTAATAGGCCTTAATAATAAAACCACATTTTTATTTGGAGCATGTTTGCCCACTGAAATAATGCTTTCTTCCCCAGATTCTCTTTTAGCTAGATTATCCATGTGATACATTTTTGGATTTTGTGACACAAGAATTTTCCCTTCAATTTTCCTTTTCCATTTGACTTCCACTTTGCCTGTGGATAGAATGCTTAGATATGAAGCACCATCTTGTCCCATCCTAACAGAGGCCCCAATTGACAGTTCTTATAAACCACCAGATTCATGATTGGAAAGATCTTCAGATACTTTTAACAGTCTTTGAGACTTCCAGCTGAGGCTAGAGACATTATGAAGCAGAGATAAGCCCGACTTTCTATGCCCTATTGGATTTTCTGACCCACAGAAGGCATCATCAGAAACCACTGATGCTTTGCACAATGAAGTTTTAGAGTAATGTCTTATGCAGCCACAGCAACTGGAACAGTAAGTCATTGAATTAAATATTGGGTAAATAGAAATAAGATAGGTTCAGAAGAAATCAATGAACAAATTTCAAATATTTAATATCTCTTTAGAAAACTCATTCAGAAAAATTCTTATCCAGGTTAAACTACATTTGAAAGTTTTGTCTTACTACATTAGAAACAGTTATTGGTGGTATAGTTAAATTTGCTTGAAACTGCATAATAGTATCTAGATTTAAAACCTGCAATTTTGGAGAAGAGCCTGAGTTCATTAAATTAAAAAGTGTTTCCAGTTAGTCATTCATTTGAACACACCATTTTGCAAATAAAAGAGAAAACCTGCAGAATCATGTAAGCATATAAAACCTATGAAACAAGTTTATACAAATACTTTCCCAGTATTGTTGGGAAATATTTGGGGGGAAAAAAAGGATTTTTGTTACACAATCAGTTTGAGAATAAATCTCCATATGAGATTTTATTAATTAACTTGCAAATTAAGATGGATAAAGAAGTAGCATTTTCATAAGCCTTTAAAATAGTTTTGCTACATTGTGTATACCACCAATTAGAATCACAAAGAAACCAAAGGTAAGAAAAGATGTTCCAGGGTAGGTACTTCTTTCCAGAAGAGATCACTTGTTAACCTTTTGCCCTCGCTTTTCCTGTGAGGAACTATTTCCTCTAGTTAGTAGCCAAGGATCTTCCAAAGATGTTTCTGTACCATCTCTACTACATAATCATGTAAAAACCCACATAAAGTAAATGTGAAAGTTTTTAACCACAAAACAAAAGGGAGAAAAATTCTTACTTCCTAAATAAGGATGAGCATAAACCGTTTGTAAAAAAATCACTTAAATCAGTAGATTATTTGATTTACTTTTTCACTAAAGAAATCTAAACAGTGAAAACGTATTTTGAAAAGAGATGAAGCATAAATAAATTAAGCATACTACTGTTAAATAAGTCTTTGAATGATATGGATACACACAAAAATTGAGTAAGAAAAAGTCAAAAATTAACCTCTAATTTAAACACCAAATGTGGCTGGAACACATGATCAATAAGGACCACTTTTTACAAAAATGATAAGAAAGCATACAAAAATGAAGTGATTATTACATTGGACTTATATATAAACAACTAAGAGCATTAAGTAAATTTAATTTTACAAAAGATTTTAACTTAAATAATATGTTATCTGCTTAATAATGCTTTAAACTCATGAGTAATGAACATAAATAAAGTTTAGAAATTTAAGACTGAAAAGTTTGTTCCCTGTTGTGTCTTACTACTAGATTTACAATCTATTAGAGGGAAAAAAAGAACAATAGTCTAACCTCCTGATGAAAGGTAACTTCTAGTTTTCTGTATTTCCTACAATGAACTTTACCAAGGAATCTCAAACATATCTTATTACTAATGCAACGATCCATATTTAAATGGAGATATTAAGCAACACAGAAAAGCAGATTGCATTTGGTAAAGAAGCATTAAAATATTAATCTAGGAAAACAAGTTAAAATTTCACTGTTTTTGGAAATAGAGATTCTTATCTTTGTAACTTTCAGAGGCACATGAAAAAGGAGAGAATCACCCAGTAACTTTGACTTTTATAACTTTAGATATAAGACAGAATCACTGAGAATTTCTTGAAAATATACTATGTGGATAAATGCTTGTTGAAATGAAAATTAGTGCACAAAATACTAATGATGCTAGAACAAAGTTTTGTGTTTTTCTTTTTAGAAAAGCAAAATAAAAAGAATAATTAAAAAATAGAGATAATGAAATAACCACAATAAGGTAAAACTAAAGGTATTACTTTCTGTCTCCAAACCACTATTATAAATAAATAATATCTTTGAAACTTTAGCCAGAAATAAAAAAACCAAATAACTTCAACAACCAGGATTTAGGAAATTTGACTGGAGAGATTCTCAAGGACAGCTTACTGAAAATAAGAGATAAAAACTTTCTTTCATTCACTGTGAAGTGATTCTGACAAATGAGCCAGTACTACTTAATCTGTACAGAAAACAATGAGCCAAAAATGGTTTAGCTGTTGTGAAAATTAATGAAGTGACTCTTGGCTGATGCCACCCATATTTAAATGTTATTTACTTCAACTCTGGCACTTTTTTTCATCATTGTACTTGATATGGGTTGATCAACATGAGGGTATATAGAATAGAAGCAATTTGAAAATCTATGCAGTATATTCTTAAAAACCTGAGATCACTTGGACAAACTAATCAGGAATAAAACTGGAAGTTACGCATCAGACATAATTAGTGTCTGAAGATACTCTAGGAACTTTGGTGAAGAGTCTTGTGTGCCCTTAGGAGTTTGATTGAGATGGCTAACCTAGAAAGATTTGGAAGCATATTTAGGTAGAGAATAAAATGAGTCAATTCAATGGGAAAAAGTACCCACTTGGAATAGACACATCGGTTAGGTACAATCTTAAAAGTATATTTCTTTTTTTTCTTGAGAAACAGTTTTGCTCTTGCTCTGTTGCCCAGGCTGGAGCAAAATGGCATGATCTCGGCTCACTGCAACCTCTGCCTCCTGGGTTCCAGCGATTCTCATGCCTCAGCTTCCCAAGTAGCTGGGATTGCAGACGCCCACCACCACTCCTGGCTAATTATTTTTGTATTTTTAGTAGAGAGAAGGTTTTACCATGTTGAGCAGGCTAGTCTCAAACTCTTGACCTCAGGTGATCCACCCACCTCAGCCTCCCAAAGTGCTAGGATTACATGCATTAGCCACTGCACCCTGCCTTAAAAGTACATTTCTTTTTTTATATATACTTTAATTTCTGGGGTACATGTGCAGAACATGCAGGATTGTTACATAGGTATACACATGCTATGGTGGTTTGCTGCCTCCATTACCCCATCATCTACATTAGATATTTCTCCTAATGATATTCCCCTACTCCCCCACCCCCTGCCATCACTCCCCTCGTCCTCACCCCTTGATAGGCCCCAGTGTGTGATGTTACCCTCCCTGTGTCCATGTGTTCTCATTGTTCAATACCCACTTAAAACTGAGAACATGCAGTATTTGGTTTTCTGTTCTTGAGTCAGTTTGCTGAGAATGATGGTATCCAGTTTTATACATGTACCTGCATAGGACATGAACTCATCATTTTTTCTGGCTGCATAGTATTCCATGGTGTATATGTGTGACATTTTCTTTATCCAGTCTATCATTGATAAGCATTTGAGTTGGTTCCAAGTCTTCGCTATTGTGAACAGTGCCGCAATAAACATACATGTGCATGTGTCTTTATAACAGAATGATTTATAATCCTTTGGGTATATACTCAGTAATGGGATTGCTGGGTCAAATGGAATTTCTATTTCTAGGTCCTTGAGGAATCGCCACACTGTCTTCCACAATGGTTGAACTAATTTACACTCCCATCAACAGTGTAAAAGTGTCCCTATTTCTCCACATCCTCTCTAGCATCTGTTGTCTCCTGATTTTTTAATGATTGCCATTCTAACGTGTGAGATGGTATCTCAGTGAGGTTTTGATTTGCATTTCTCTAATGACCCATGATGATGAGCTTAGTGATGAGATCACCATGTGACAAAAACCACATGATTATTTCAATATATGCAGAGAAGGCCTTTGACAAAATTCAGCAGCCCTTTATGCTAAAAACTCGCAATAAGCTAGGTATTGATTGAATGTATCTCAAAATAAGAGATATTTATGACAAACCCACAGCCAATATCATATTGAATGGGCAAAAACTGGAAGCATTCCCTCCAAAAACTGGCACTAGACAAGGGTGCCCTCTCTCACCATTCCTATTCAACTTAGTATTGGAAATTCTAGCCAAAGCAATCAGGCAAGAAAAAGAAATAAAGCGTATTCAATTAAGAAAAGAGGAAGTCAGATTGTCTCTATTTGCAGACGACATGGTTGTATATTTAGAAGATCCCATCATCTCAGCCCAAAATCTCCTTAAGCAACTTCAGGAAAGTCTTAGGATACAAAATCAATGTGCAGAAATCACAAGCATTCCTATACACTAGTAACAAACAAACAGAGAGACAAATCATGAATGAATTCCCATTCACAATTGCTACAAAGAGAACGAAATACCTAGGAATCCAACTAACAAGGGATTTGAAGGACCTCTTCAAGGAGAACTACAAACCACTGCTCAAGGAAATAAGACAGGACAAAAACAAATGGAAAAACGTTCCATGCTCATGGTTAGGAAGAATCAACATCATGAAAATGCCATACTGCCCAAAGTAATTTATAGATTCAGTACTATCCCCATCAAGCTACCATTGACTTTCTTCACAGAACTGAAAAAAAAATCACCTTAAACTTCATATGGAACCAAAAAAGAGCCTGCATAGCCAAGGCAATCCTAAGCAAAAAAAAGGAAAAGCTGGAGGCATCACACTACCTGACTTCACACTATACTACAAGGCTACAGTAATCTAAACAGCAATGGTACTGGTACCAAAACAGAGATATAGACCAATGGAACAGAACAGAGTCCTTGGAAGAATTGCCATACATCTACAACCATCTGATCTTTGACAAATCTGACAAAAACAAGCAATGGGGAAAGGATTCCCTATTTAATAAGTGATGTTGGGAAAACTGGCTAACCATATGCAGAAAGCTGAAACTGAATCCCTTCCTTACACCTTATACAACAATTAACTCCAGATGAAATACAGATATAAACATAAGGTCTAACACCATAAAATCTCTAGAAGAAAACCTAGGCAATACCATTCAGGACATGGGCATGGGCAAGGACTTCATGACTAAACCACCAAAAGCAATAACAACAGAAGCCAAAATAGACAAATGGGGTCTAATTAAACTAAAGAGCTTCTACACAGCAGAAGACACCATCATTAGAATAAATCAGCAACCAACAGAATGGGAAAAATTTTTGCAATTTACTCATCTGACAAAAGGCTAATATCCAGAATCTGCAGAGAACTTAAACAAATTTACAAGAAAAAAAAAAACCATCAAAAAGTGGGTGAAGGATATAAACAGACACTTCTAAAAGAAGACATTTATACAGCCAACAAGCATATGAAGAAAAAAGGATATTCTCAAATTCACATCTGTGAACTTAAAATGGAGGCATTAGTATATTATTTGATTAATTAATAAATTAATTCTAACTTTCGTTTCATTAAATTGTTTACTTTTGAGACTTCTGGTTTCTTGCCCACATGAAAGAAGCTTAGAAGTGCACCCTGAAAACAAAATAAAACTTTAACTGACAAATCAACAACTCCTTCTCTTTTGAAATGAGATCACAGGGCAAGCCACTTCTCCCAATATTGGAGAGACAGACAAATACAGAGAATCCCATCTTTCTAGAGCAGAAACATCTGTGAGAATCAGTGCTAGGCTACAAAAATATAAACTGTAATTAATGAAATACTGGCAGCTCTGAAGTTAAAAACTCCAGGGGAAGCAGTCATAGGGAGGACTCACACTTGCATAGGTGTTACTTCCAGGAGCTCTACCAGGTCCTCATAGTGAATATCTGAGTAAAATTTTCTACCATCTCAGTCAAGGAGAGGGCAAAAGTGACCATTTTAAAATATGCTGGGCCAGAAACAAGAAGTCAACATGAGATTTGAAGAATACAAATATCTAAACCATATAATTCTGCCTCTATCTCCTAAAAATTGTATGTCTTTCTCACATTGCAATATAAAATTGCTTTGTGTCTATAGAATTCAAAAAGCCTTAACTCATTCCAGCATCAAGTACAAAGTACTAGGTCTCATCTGAGACTTATCTCCTTCCACTTATGAGCCTATAAAATTAAAACAAATTATTTACTTTCAAGATACTATGGGGGTATAGTCATTGGGTAGACATTCCAATTTCAAAAGGCAGAAGTTAGCAAAAGGAAAGAGGCTATTGTTCCCATGCAAGTCTGAAACACAGCAGAGCAGTCATTATATCTCAAAGCTCCAAAATAATCTCCTTTTACTCCATGTCCCACATCCAGAGCACACTGGTACAAGGAGTGGACTTCCAAGGCCTTGGATGACTCTGCCTCTGTGGCACTGAAGAATGCATCCCTTGTTGCTGCTTTTAAAAGTTGGAATTGAGCAGCTGTGATTTTTCTAGGTTCAGAATACAAGTTCTTGGTGGATCTACCATTATAGCTTCTGGAAGGTGGCAGCCCCATTCTCACAGCTCCAAGAAGCAGTGTCCTGGTGTAGACTCTATGTGAGATCTCCAACTCCACAATTCCCTTCCTCACTGTACTAGGAGAGTTTCTCTGCAGAGGCTCTGCCCCTAAGCAAACTTCTGCCTGGGCACCCAGGCTTTCTCATGCATCCTCCAAAATCTAGGGGGAAGCTACCAAGTCTCCTTCACTTTTGCACTCTGCATGCCTAAAGACTTAACACCATGTAGAAATTACCAAGGCTTATAGCTTGCACCTTTCGGAACTGTGGACTGAGCTGTATCTGGGGCCCTTTTTCCTGAAGCTGGAGTCAGAGTAGCCTAGATTCAGGGAGCATTGTTCCAAAGTTGCACTGGGAAGCAGAAACCTGGGCCTAGCCTCTGAAACCATTTTATTCCTCCTAGGCCTCTGAACCTGTTATGAAAAGGGCTGCCTCAATGATCTCTGAAATGTTTTTGAGGCCTCTTTTTCATTGTCTTGGATATTAACACTTTAATTCCTTTTAGTCATGCTAATCTCTCAAGCAAGTGGTTGCTCCATCGCCTGCTTATTTCTCACCAGAAAAATGGGCTTTTCTTTTCTACAACATAGCTAGGCTATAACTTTTCCAAACATTTACACTCTGCTTTCCTTTTAAATATGTTATAACAAGTAATTTCTTTGCTCTCACATGAATTAGTTTGTTAGAAGCATCTAGGCAACATCTTGAACACTTTGCTGCTTAGAACTTTCCTCTACCAGATACACTAGGTCATCACTCAAGTTCAAACTTTCACAGATCCATAAGGCATGAACACAATGAAACCAAGCTCTTTGCTGAGGCATAATTTGTGTGACCTTTGTTCCAGTTCCAATAAGTTAATTTTCATCTGAGACCTCATTAGCCTCCACTTCACTGTCTGTACCATTAGCAGCATTCTGGTTACAACCGTTTAACTAGTCTCTAACAAGGTCTAAACTTTCCCTCATCTTTCTGTCTTCTGAGACCACCAAGCTCTTTCAACACTTGCCTGCTACCCAGTTCCAAATCTGCTTCCACATTTTCAGTTATCTGTATAGCAACAGTCCACCTCCCAGTATCAATTTTCTGTATTAGGTCATTCTTACATTTCCATAAAGAAATAACGGAGGCTGGGTGAGCTGTAAAGAAAAGAGGTAACAGCATGTCTTCAGTATCTGCTTCTGGGAAGGGCCTCAAGAACCTTACAATCATGGCAGAAGGCAAAGAGAGAATGGACACATCACAAAGAGCAGAAGCAAGAGTGGGAGCATGGAGGTGCCACACACTTTTAAACGATGAGATCTTTTATGAACCATTTATCACCAATGGGATGGCACTAAGCCACTCATGAGATATTTGCCCACATGATCTAAGCACGTCCACCAGGACCCACCTCCAAGAATTGGAATTATATTTCAACATGAAATTTGGAGGGAACAAATATCCAAACTGTATATTAGTCACAGTTCTCTAGTGGGACAGAACCATAGGATATATGTATATATAAAGAGGAGTTTATTAAGGAGTATTGGCTCACACGATCACAAGATGAAGTGCCACAATAGGTCATCTGCAAGCTGAGGACCAAGAAAACCAGCCCAAGTCCCAACACCTCAAAAGTAAGGAAGCTGACAGTACAGCCTCCAGTCTGTGGCAAAAGGCCCAAGAGACCCTGGCAAACTACTGGTGTATGTCCAAGAGTCCAAAAGCTGAAGAATTTGGAGTGCAATTTTGAGGGCAGAAAGCAGTCACCACAGGAGAAAGTTGAAGGCCAGAAGACTTGGCAAGTCTTCTCTTTCCATCTTCTTCTGCTTGCTTTATTCTAGTTGCACTGGCAACTGAGTAGATGGTGCCCACCCAGACTGAGAGTGGGTCTGCCTCTCCCAGTTCACTGACTCAAATGTTAATCTCTTTTGGCAACACCCTCACAAACACACACAGGAACAATATGTCACATCTTTCAATTCAATCAAGTTGACACTCAATATTAATCATCACAAGTCTAGCCTTTGTAGACTTAAGCCCATACACATCTCCTAAAATCATACATAATTTTCAAATAAAGATTAAATCTTTATTTAATCTTTCAAATAAAGAATCTTCAAACTTATCCTTAACTTAAATGCTATCACATAAAGTTAACAATACTTAAATGCTGCTATGAAGCCAATAAATTTTATGTCACATGATAAAGGAAAAAAAAATAAAGATATTCTCTTAGTACAAGTGCATACATGCACAAATATATTCTTAACGAAATAAGGAGGAAATACTCATGACAATTACAGTCCTCATTTCTGCAACTGATTACATGGTTGCAGCTTGCATTGATGACTACTGTCTACTACGCATTCTGTATTCCCTTTGTCTACAGCAAGCACCTGGGCAGGTCAGGGTTTTTTACCTGGTAGAGTGAGCCAAACCTTCATTACTGAAGGGTTCGGGCCATTTGTAGTTCTGCCTGGATTGGGTTGTTGCAGTTTCTCATTGACCTTAATTACAGGACATGGTAATACTAAAAGATGCCCTAAGGGATCTCCTATATTCCATGCATACTCTTTCTTACCTCCATTGTGGAGTAGTAGACTGATTTTACCTTGATAGTCCAGCTCAATCACCTCAACTAACACTGTAAAACTCCCTTCTTAGCCTGTTCATTTAGAGGTAAGAGTAGCCCAAAGTGGCCAAGTGGCAATCTGAACTTCCAGTTAAATGGAATCATTGTGTGTCTCCCGGTGGCAGCATTCCTCCTTCTGGAACTAAGATTCTAGGTAAATAGAATGTTATGTTGTAGAAACAGAAAGAAAAAATTTTGCTGTTGGGTCACTAGGGGTGATGATGAGTAGTGTCACTTCCACTTCCACCCCTTGATTCTTGGATCCACGGGAGAAACAGTATCATATATTGGACACAGATTCAGAGCATACATGACTTTCTGGAGAACTTAACCTCAGTCCTGCTAACCTTGTTACCTAGTAGGCATTGTAATTGTTACTTCAAAAGGCCATTCCACCAGTCTATCCATCTGGCTGCTTCAGGAAGATGGGGAACATGGTAAGACCAGGGAATTCTTTGAGCATGAGCCTACCACTGCACTTCTTTAGCCATAAAGAGAGTGCCTTGGTTAGAGGCAATGCTATATGGAATATCATGACAGAGGATAAGGCATTCTGTGCATCCATGAATGTTAGTCTTGGCAGAAGCATGTGTGCAAGATAGGCAAAACCATATCCAGAGTATCTATTACAATGAGGACAAACGGCTACCCTTTCTATGATGAAAGTGGTTCAATAGAACCAACGTGCCAGCAAATCCTTGGTTGATCACCGTGAGGAATGGCATCATATTGAGGGCTCAGTGTCAGTTTCTGCTGCTGGCAAATTGGGCACTCAGAGGTGGACATAGTCAGGTCAGCCTTGGTAAGTGAAAGTCCATGTTGCTGAGCCCATGTGTAACCTCCATCCCTGACACCACTTTGTTCATGAGCCCATTAGGTGATGGCAGAAGTGGCTGAGGAAAGAGGCTGAGCGGTGTCCACAGAACGAATCATTCTAACCACTTGATTATTAAAATACTCCTCTTCTGAGGTCACTCTTTGGTGAACACTCATGAGATACAAGTATCTTAAGAGTTTTTGAACACTCAGAGAGGTCCTTCCACATACCTCTTCCCCGAATTTCTTTGTCACCAATTTTCCAATCATAAAAGAAGCATGCTTCTGACCATACAGCCAAGCAATTGGCTCCAGTCCATGGATCAGTATGTAACTGCACATCTGGTCATTTCTCCTTCCAAGCAAAGTGTACAACCAGGTGCACTTCCTGAAGTTATGCCCACTGGGAAGATTTTGCTTTGCCACCATCCTTCAGGAATGTCCTAGAAGGGGGCTGTAGTGCTGCAGCTGTCCACTGTCAGGTGGGTTTTGGCTGGCTCCTTTACTGAAAGCTGTTTTATCAACAAGGTCTTTATGACCTTTATTTTGTGCTGACTTCCTAGCTCATCCTTTTCTTTAGAATGCCTTAACCATCTGGAAATGCAGCCCAGTAGGTTTCAGCCTCATTTTACCCAGCTCCTACTTAAGATGGAATTGCTCTGGTTTACACATCTCTGACACCTTCATGCAAGGGGTTCTGGGTCTTTAAACTGTAGATTGGTTCAAGTTTGGAAACTGATTGATTCTCTATTTTTATAAATCAATTTAGTATTTTGTCCACTCAACGTGGAAGTTTTCTGCTTATATAAATTAAGTAAGAATGCAGTAGTCTTTCTATTTATTTCATAGAACACCATGATTAATTAGTCAATGCCAGAATTCTAGACAAGTCATACTATTCTGATTGCCGCTTTGCCTCTGCTGTCCATCATGGTAACTATATCCACCTCGCCTTTGACGGTTGAGTGCTACCACTTGGTCCCTCCCACCTCGGGATCCAATTATTCCCATTGCATTTAACATAGACCTTCTCAGACAAACAAAAGCTGAAGGTTTTCATTAACCCTGGATCTGTCCTACAAGAAATGCTAAAGGAAGCTCTTCAGTCTGAAGGAAAAGGAAGCTAATGAGCAAGATAAAATCATCTGAACATACAAAACTCACTGGTAATAGTAGGCTCACAGAAAAACACACACTATTATACCAGTAGTTGTGCTGTTATCTTAAATAGAAAGACTAAATGAACATATCAAAAGTAATAATCACAACTTTTCAAGACACAAACAGTATAACAAAGATAAACAACAAAAAGCTGAAAAGCAGGATGACAAAGTAAAGGTGTAGAAGTATTAGTTTTCTTGTTTTAAAATGTGTGTGTTTGTTCATGCAATTAGTGTTGTCTTTAGTTGAAAATAATGGATTAAAAGATAGTATTTGAAAGCCTCATATTAACCTCAATTTTTTTTTTTTTTTTTTTTGACATGGAGTTTCCACTCTTGTTACCCAGGCCGAAGTACAATGGCACAATCGCAGCTTACAGCAACTTCCACCTGCCAGGTTCAAGTGATTCTCCTGTCTCAGCCTCCTCATCAGCTGGGACTATAGACGTATACTACAAAAGCTGGCTAATTTTTGTATTTTTAGTAGAGATAGGGTTTCACCATGTTGGTCAGGCTGGTCTTCAACTCCTGACCCCAAGTGATCCACTGGCCTCAGCCTCCCAAAGTGCTAGGATTACGGGAGTGAGCCACTACAGTCGGCCAATAACCTCAAATTTAAAAACATACAGTGAATACACAAAACATAGAAAGAAATTAAAGCATACCACAAGAGAAAATCACTTTTGCTAAAAGGAAGAAGGAAGGAAAGAAAGAAGAGAAGATCACAAAACAACCAGAAAACAAATGACAAAATTGCAAGTGTAAGTCTCTACTTATTAATAATAACATCAAATGTAAAATAACTCTCCAATCTAAAGACACTGCTGAACAGATGAAAGAAGAAAACCTAGTAATCTGTTGCCTATAAGAAACACACTTTACCTATAAAGATAAACACAGACTGAAATTAAAGGGATGGAGAACATATTTCACGCCAGTGATAAACAAAAGAGAGCATGAGTAATTACACTCATACCAGACAAAATAAATTTCATGACAAAAACTGTAAGAAGATACAAAGATTATTATGAAATGATAAAGAGTTGATTCAGTAAGTCGATGTAACAAATCTAAAATATGTATGCACCCAACACTGGAGCAAATATTATTAGAGCTAAAGAGAGAGATACAGCCCAATACAACGAAAGCTGGAGGTCTCAACACCCACTTTCAGCATGGGACAGATTGTTCAGACAGAAAATCAGCAAAGACACACTGGACTTAATCTATACTGCAGAACAAATAGACCTAATGATAACTACAGAAAGTTTCATTCAGTGGCTGGAGGAAACATTCTTTTCCTCAGCACATGAATCATTCTCAAGGAGACCATATGTTAAGTTACAAAACAAGTCTTAAAACATTGAAAAAATTAATATAATATCAAGCATCTTCTCTGACCATAATGGAATAAAACTAGAAATCAATAACTAGAGGAATTTTGGAAACTGTAAAAACACATGGAAATTAAGCAATGTTCCTCTGAATAAATAGTGGAACAATGAAAAAATTAAGAAGGAAATTAAAAATTTTTTGAAACAAATGATAATGGAAACAATATCCCAAAATATATGGGATACAGTGAAAGCAGTACTAAGAGGGAAATGTGTAAGTGCCTACATCACAAAAGAAAAGCTTCAACTAAATAACCTAATGATGGATCTTAAAAAACTAGAAAAGGAAAAGCAAACCAAATCCAAAATCAGAAGAAAATAAATAATAAGAAACCAAGCAGAAACAAATAAATTGAAAATGAAAAAAACAACACAAAGGATCAATGAAATAAGAAGTTGGTTTTTTGAAAAGATAAAATAAACAAGGTTTAGCCAAACTAACAAATAAAAAAAATGAAGACCCAAATAAAATCAGAGATGAAAAGGAGATATTACCACTAATACCACAAAAATTCAAAGGATCATTAATGGTTACTATGAGCAATTATATGCCAATAAAGTGGAAAATCTAGAAGAAATTGATAAATTTCTAGACACAGACAGCCTACAAACATTATACCATGAATAAAAAACCTGAACAGATCAATAACAAGCAATGAGATCAAAGCTTTAATAAGAAGTCTCCCAGTAAAGAAAAGCCCAGCACCCAATGGCTTCACTGACAAATCCTACCAAACATTTAAAGAAGAACTAATAAAAATTATACTTAAGCTATTCCAAACAAAGAGAGGAGGAGGGAATACTTCCAAACTTATTCTATGAGGCCCAAATTACCCTAATATTAAAACCAGACAAATATATATCCAAAAAAAAGGAAAAACTACAGACCAGTATCTCTGATGAATATTGATAGAAAACTCTCCACAAAATACTAGCAAATCAAATTCGATGATACATTAGGAAGATCATTCATCGTGAGCAAGTGGAATTTATCCCTGGGATGCAAGGATGGTTCAACATATGCAAGTCAGTCAATATAATACATTATATTGAGGGAATGAAGGATAAAAAGCATGTAATCATTTCAGTTGATGCTGAAACAGCATTTGATAAAATTCAACTTCCCTCCATAATAAAAGTTCTCAAAACCTGGGTATATAAGGAACATATCTCAGCATAATAAGAGCTATATATAACAGGCCCACAGCTAGTACCATACCGAATGGGAAGAATTGAAAACCTTTCCTCTAAGAGCCGAAACACCACAAGGATTCCCACTTTCATCACTGTTATTTAACATAGTTCTGAAAGTCCCACTTAGAGTAATCAGAGAAAAGAAATAAAAGACACCCAGATTGGAAAGGAAGAAGTCAAATTATCCTTGTTTTCCGATGATATGATCTTATATTTGGAAAAACCTAAAGTTTCCACCTGAAAACTATTAGAACTGATAAACAAATTCAGTAAAGTTGCAGGATACAGAATTAACATACAAAATTCAGTAGGAATTCTATATGCCAACAGTGAAAATGCTGAAAAAGAAATGTAAAATGTAATCCTATTTACCATAGCCACAGATATATCACATGCTTAGGAATTAACCAGGGAAGTGAAAAACATCCTGCAATGAAAACTATAAAACACTGATGCAAGAAACTGACGAGAACAGAGAAACATGGAAAAATATTTCATGTTTATGGATTGGAATATCAATATTGTTAAAATGTCTGTATTACCTAAAGCAATCTACAGTTACAATGCAATTCCCATCAACACTTCTGTGAAATTCTTCACAGAAATAGGAAAAAAAAATCTCAAAATATATATGGAACTACAAAAGACTGAATAACAAAATCCCTCCTGAGAAAAAGGGGCTAAATTAGAGGAATTACATTACCTGACTTCAAATTATACTACAGAGCTATAGTTACCAAGGTAGCATAATACTGGCATAAAAACAGATACGCAGACAAATGGAACAAAATAGGGAACTCAGAAAATAATCCACACATCTACAGTGAACTCATTTTTGACACGATGCCAAGAACATACACTGGAGAAAAGACAATCCCTTCGATAAGTGGTGCTGGGAAAACTGGATATCCATCTGCAGAAGAATGAAACTAGACTCCTATCTCTTACCAAATACAAAAATAAAATCAAAATGAATTAAAGACTTATCTAAAACCTCAAACTACGAAACTACTAAAATAAAACATTGGGGAAACTCTCCAGGACATTGATCTGGAACAAAATTGTTGAGCAATACCCCACAAGCACAAGGAAACCAAATAAAAATGGACAAATGGGATCATATCAAGGAAAAAATTTCTGTACAGCAAAGGAAAAAAATCAACAAAGTGAAAAGACAACCCACAGAATGGGAGAAAATATTTACAAACTATCCATCTGACAAGAGATTATTAACCAGAATATATGAGAAGTTCAAACAACTCTATGGGAAAAAATTGAATAATCCGATCAAAAAAATGGACAAAAGACTTCAATGGACATTTCTCAAAACAAGATATACAAACGGCAAACAGGCATATGAAAAGGTGCTCAACTTCATTGATCACTGGAGAAATGCAAATTGAAACTACAATGAGTTATTATCTCACCCCATTTGAAATGGCTTTTACCTAATGTCAGGCACTAGCAAATGTTGGTGAGGATATGGAGAAAGTGGAAGCCTCATACACTCTTGATCAGAATTTAAATTAGTACAACCATTATGGAGAACAGTTTAGAGATTCTTTGGAAAGCTAGAGATAGAGCTACCATATTACCCAGCAATACCATCACTGGATATACACCCCAAAGTAAAGAAATCAGTATATTGAAGAGATGTCTACACTCTCATATCTATTGTAGCACTGTTCACAATAGCCAAGATGTGGAAGCAACCTAAGTGTTCAGCCATAAAAAAGAATGAGATGTCATTTGCAACAACATAGACAGAAATGGAAGACGTTATGTTAGATAAAATAAGCTAGTCACAGAAAGACAAACATGGCATGGTCTCACATATTTGTGGGAGATAAAAACCGAAACAATTGAACTCATGGAGATATAAGGTAAAAAGTTAGTTACTAAAGGCTACAAAGCATGGGAAGGTCACTGGAGGTGGGGATGGTTAATGGGTAAAGAAAAAAAGAGTTAGAAAGAATGAATAAGACCTAGCATTTGATAGCACAACATGATGACTATAGTAAATAATAATTGTACATTTTGAAGTAACTAAAAGGCTATAACAAAGCATAAATGCTTGAGGAGTTGTATATTCAACTTTCTATGATTTGATTATTGCACATTATATGGCTGTTCCAAAATATCTCATGTATCCCATAAATATATACACTTACTATGTGTCCACAAAAATTAAAGATTACCACCAAAGGGTTTGAATATCAAGTGGAAATTGGCATTTATTTTTTAATTTAATAGAAGTATCTTTTTAAAATGTTAATATCCAGTTTTGAGCTAAAAATGATTGTTTAAAGTCAATTAATGTAATCTACCATATTAACAGGTTAAGAAGAAAATCACGATTATATCAATAAATGCAGAAAAAGCATTTGACAAAATATAACACCAATTTATCATTATAACAAGGAATAGAAAGGAACTTCCTCAACTTGAAGAACATCTCCAAATTACCTATAGCTAGCATCATATTTAATGGCGAAAACTTGTAGCTTTCCCACCAATATCAGGATCAAGGTGTTTCCTCTCATTAGTGCTTTTCAACATCATACTAGAATTCCTAACTAATTCAATAAGACCTAAAAAGAGAGTTAGATTTATTGGGAAGGAAGAAATAAAGTTATCTTTTTCTCTCACATGACATAAACATGAATGTAAAAATTAAAAATAATCAACAAAAGAACTCTGAAACTAGTAAGTCATTATAGCAAGTATGAAAAATACATATTTGTTATATAAAAGTCAACTGCTTTCCTATATGTCAGTAAAGGAGTGCAAATTGAAATTAAAAACACTGTACTATTTACATTAGACCCAAAATATGTAATACTTTGATATGAATCTAAAAATATAAGATCTATATGAGGAAAACTATAAAATCTAATGAGAGATTGCAGAAGAACTAAATATATAGATATTATTCCATGTTGAAGACTCAAAATTGTCCAGATGTCAGTGTTCTCCAAATTTATCTCTCGATTCTATTCAATTCTAATCAAAATATTAGCTGGTTATTTTGCGGATATCAAAAGCTGATTCTAAAATTTATACAAAGAGGCCAAAAAATATCAGAATAGCAAATTCTATGTTGAAAGAGATGAACAGAGAACTGACTGACTTCAATACATATCATAAAGCTACAGTATTCAAGGAAATGGGATACAGGCAAATAAACACAGAGATCAATGAACAGAATAGAGATCTCAGAAATAGACCCACATATCATCTACTGATCTTTGACAAAAGAACAAAGGAAGTATGATGGAGTGAAGGTAATCTTTTTAATAAATGGTGCTAAAACAATTGAAAATTCACATTCAAAAAAATCTAGACAAACAATCTAGACCATTCAAAAAAAAATAATTCAAAATGGGTCATAGACCTTAACATAAAATGCAAAACTATAAAACTCCTAGAAGATAATATAGGAGACCATCTATGATCTCAGATATGGCTGCAACATTTTATATCTACAATTAAAGGTACAATCCATGAAAGAAAGAACCGATAAGTTGTACTTTTTTAAATTGAAAATTTATGCTGTATAAAATATACCTTCAAGAGAATTAAAGGATGAAACAGACTGAGAAAATATTTTCAAGAGACCTACAAATGACAACTATCCAAAATATGCAAAAAACCTTAAAACTTAACAATAAGAGAATGAACAATTTATTTAAAAAAAGATCAGAGATCTTAACAGACACCTCACCAAAGAAGATATACAGATGGCAAATAAGTATATAAAAAGATGTTCCTCATTATATGTCATCTGGGAAATGCAAATTAAAATAATGAGATATCACTATTCACCTATTAGAATGGCCAAAATCCAAACGCTGACACCACCAAATGTTGGAAAGGATGTAGAGCAGCAGGAACTCTCATTTATCTCTTGTGGGAATGCAAAATGATGCAACTACTTTGGAAAAGAGTTTGGCAGCTTCTTACAAAACTAAACATAATCTTACAATATGATCCAACAATAGCACTCTTTGTTTACCCAAATGAATTGAAAATTTGTGGCCCACAAAAACTTGAACATGAATGTTTATAGCAGCCTTATTTATAATTGACAAAACTTGGAAGGAATCAAAATATCCTTCAGAAGGTGAAGGATAAACTGTGGTACATCAGACAGTGCAGTATTATTGAGTACTAAAAAAAAATGAGCTATGAAGCCAGTAAAGACATGAAAGAAACTTAAATGCATATTATAAGTGAAAGAAGCCAAAGTGAAAAGGTTACATATACATGATTCCACTTACATGAGCTTATGGAAAAGGAAAAATTATGGAAACAGTAGAAGGATCAGTGGTTTCTAGGAGTTAACAGGGAAGGGGTGATAAACAGGGAAAGCACAGAGGATTTAAGGCAGTAAATCTATTCTGTATGCTCTTACAGTGGTGAACACATGTTATTATACATTTATCAAACCCCACAGGATGTATAGCACTAACAGTGAACTCTAATGTAATGCATGGAGATGCATCAATTTAGGTTCATCTATTACGAAATATGTATCACTGTGGTGCAGGATGTTGATATGCACAATTTGAGAGCTGTGCATGTTTGGGAACAGGGGCTACATGTGTAATCTATGTATTTCCTGCCAAATTTTACTGTGAACCCTAAATTTCTCCTTAAGAAGTTTATTAATTTAAAAAAATTGTAGTTTAAAATTTTTGATCTATTAACATGTGACTGCTTATGCTTCTATGATGCAAAAATTCGAAAGTCAACAGATAACAGATTTAATTTCTGCCTGTGTGACTTTAGGCAAGTTATTTTACCTCTTTTTACACTCGGATTGCTGATACATTAAATGGGGTTAAAAAGCCTAATTCTGGGCTCTTTGTATGTTATCAATGTAAATATTATCACGGTAACTAAATCTTTTTTTTTTTTTTTTTTTTTGAGATGGAGTTTCACTCTTGTTGCCCAGGCTGGAGTGCAATGGCGCGATCTCGGCTCACCGCAACCTCTGCCTCCTGGGTTCAAGCAATTCTCCTGCCTCAGCCTCCCGAGTAGCTGGGACTACAGGCGCGCGCCACCACGCCCAGCTAATTTTTGTATTTTTAGTAGAGACGAGGTTTCACCACGTTGACCAGGATGGTCTCGATCTCTTGACCTCGTGATCCACCCGCCTCAGCCTCCCAAAGTGCTGGGATTACAGGCGTGAGCCACGGCGCCCGGCACTAATCTTATATCTTTAATTTCCTATTATTATAACATTATTCTTACTTCTGAAAATAATAGATGTAAGCTAAAGTTATTTCATTTTGAATGCATTTTTACTGTTATTTCTGTTTTCTTAATCTGTAATTCTGCTTATGAATTTGTTTGATAGACATTGAGCATTTGTAATCTGAAAATCAGAAGTCCAAAATGCTCCACAGTCTGAAACTTTTTGAGCACTGACATCACATAATAAGTAGAAAACTCCGCACCTGACTGCATGTAACAGGTGGCAGTCAGAATGCATGCACACAACAAAAAGTTTACTTAACATTCCCAAGGGAAAAGAAAAAGGCTTTTCCCAGACCCCTTAAGTAGTGATGTATCTTTTATTTGCATGTCCAGATCTCTCCACATAAGCACTCTCACAAAGGGTAGTAATATGGCATATGTCCAGGTTGAATATACCAACAGATGGTTCCCATGATGCCCTGCGTGGGGTCTAAGCTCTACATGAATTACTTACTGTTTTTTTTTTTTTTTTTTTTTTTTTTTTGCTTGCGGTGTAAAGATATTGTTGAAAATATCAAAAAGGCCCACAGATATCCTTATGGGTAACAATAATAAGAAAAAGAGTAAGCATTTATGCTCATGTATAGCACATAAAATCAAACTGATGGAGACATTGGACTGTAGCATAAGTATGAAATGTTGTAACAAAAAGTATTGTGTTAGAATGACCAACATATATGAACAGAAGAAAGAAGGCTAAATTCTTTAAGTTTTATCATGACAGTGATAAACAGAAGTTAGTAAAAAATAGAAAAACACTGCATAATGCTAAAACCGAAGATCTTGATTGTGTATTAAAATAGTGAATCTGTTACTGTCACAGTGAAAACATGACACTTAATGGTATGCAGATTATGAAAAAAGCAAACATCACAACAAACTAAAAAATGGAAAAGGACTGTGAATATTCAACAGGATGGTTGAAGAAATTTAAGAAATAATAGCATTTCATTTTTTAAAACGTGTGGTGATAAAGCATCTGCTGATTACAAAGGAGCAGATTTACATTGACAGGTTTGCCCAGGTCATCACTGATAAAAGTCTGATGCCATAGCAAGTTTATACAGCTGATAAAATATCTTTGTTTCAGTATTATTGCCACAGAAAGACACTGACTAACAGCTCGCAAGAGAGCCATTTTAGGAATTAAGAATGCCAAGAACAGAATAATTGCTGAGATGTGCTAATGCAGCAGGCATGCATAAGCATAAACTTGCTGTGATAGAAATAAACTGTGTCCTCATTGTTTTAAAGGAGTAAATTTTGTACCAGTTCATAATTATGCTAAAAAAAAAAGGCATAGATCTCCACAGCCATCTTTTCTGATAAGTTTCACAAACGTGTTGTACCAACAGCTCATGCTTACTGCAGGGAAGCCAGATTGGATGATGACGGTAAGATTTTGTAATTCCTTGACAACTGTTCTGCTCATTCTCCAGGTAAAATTTGTATCAAAAATAATATTTATGCAATGTATTTTCCCCAAATGTGACTTCATTAATTCCATGTGACCAGGATATCCTTAGATCAATGAAGAGTAAATATAAAAATACTTTCTTGAATGCCTGCTCACAGCAGTAAACAAAGGCATGGGTGTGAAAGATTCTCAAAGGAGTTTATCATGAAGGATGCTACATATGCTGTTGCCAATGCTTGGAACACAGTGAGTAAAGACAGAGTTGTGCATGCCTGGCACAATCTCAAGCCTGCAACTATGTTCTGTGATAATGATAAACAAGGTGGTGACTTTAGAGGATTCCATATGTCAAGTGAGAAAAAAATGATGTCTAACATCCTTAAATATGTAAAAATGTATCTTCAGAGTCTCTCAATAAACTGGAAGAAGTGAATACCAAGAAAACGTTTAATGGATACATAATATTTGTACACTTATGTACATTTAATAGCTACATGTGCTATTTTGATAAATGCATTCAATATGTAATGATAAAATCAGGATATTTTTGTTTCTAAAAGTCATCAGATGACTGCCCATTGCAAACCAAATTATATCAGATAGCCAACTTTATTCCCATCATTAAGGGTCTCTAGATATTTTAGGTAGTAAATAATTTAATTTAGGAAATTAAATTTTTGTAAACATTGTAGAAAGAGTAAAGATATATGTTCTAAGTCTCTAAATGATTTCTAGAATGATACTCAACTGATCTATCCTTGATAATAGCTATTACCTCTTGGGGTATATGTTGGAATCAAAAAGCTATCACATGTAGAGAGGGCCATTTAGACTCCACATCCAGGCAGATCTCTAGGCAGCTGGAGTATGGCCTTGTGGAATGTCCTCTAATGTAAACTTTTATTGACATCTTTTGGATGTCTTTATTTTTATACCTTCTAGATATGTAGATATACCTGTCGCTTACAAGTTTGGTAGGAAGTGATCAGTGGCTTACCCCTTTATGTGACACACGATCACTCATGAGTGTAGGCTAGAAATGGAAGTTTTTCTCATACTGCATGTGGGAGTCACAGAACAGGAACTGAAAATACATTATTTCAAGTGTAGCAAAGCCACAATGGACAATTGCTTGCTAGATGCTGACAGCCAAGAAAGGGGTTATACATAATGATGCAATCTTTACATGAAGATCTAACTATTACCCCATTAGACAGTGTATATAGTTAATGGAAAGTCAGGCACACTTTTTAAACACTCTGTTTGGACTGAATGCTTTTCCTTTTAAAAAGAGGAAAGGGACAAGTGGAATGAAGGAAGGAAGGAAGCGGGAGGAAGGAAACAGGCAGAGAAGAAAGAAAGGAGAGAAGAAAGGGAGACAAAGACAAGATTTATGTATATAGGATTATTGCAAAAGACGTAATGAAGTTCTACTGTATGATCTAGAAGAAGAAGATATCTCTGAACATTATTTGCTATTGGAAAGAGAAAAAGGGTGTAGAAAACACTTGGAGGCTTTAGAGTTAAAAATGGTGGTAGATAACATATGTATGATACTGTTTTTTCCAATCATCAGTTACAGAACTCATGGAGATTCAGCAATAACCCAAAATGAACCAAAGAAAAGACTACAGACCTAAATCTGGGTGAGAATTCTGCTTGATAAGTCATGACACATTCTTGTGATACATACAAAACAATCCACATTCTGGACCAAAATAAATCCCCTAAATAAAATAGGATATGGAAAAAAAAATCAGAACACAGTGAACAGCCCTATCTCCAACATGCATTGGCTTCTCTCCCTCTTATACCTAAGTAGAACTAGATTGATCCAAATGTTATGTTCAGAAGTATAGAATTGAAAAAGCAAGAAGCAGCACTGGGGAAGAAGAAAAGGAATTAGATAGGATACAGCTTTTTATGTTCTAAGAAAATTGCAACAGTAAGTGAATGTTGGAACAAGAGAATCTTAGCATTGAGGCAGCAGATGATCCAAGTACAGTTTACAGAACTACTCTACGCATTGCAAATCAAGCTTAGGCTGGTGCTGCAGGCTGAGATTTAAGAGGATAAACCACCTACTACTCAAATAGTGACAGGAGCTGTGAGACCTGGTATCTACCCTAAGGGCAAACACTCTACCCATTCAAGGCAAATAAAAATACATCTGTGAATTACCACAAGAGCATAAAGAAAAGGAAAATTATACCTAATAGTCACAGGAAAAATATAATGTTGAAAATAACCTTCATAAGAAAAATAAATAGACTATATATTTTTCTTAGCAAGCAGCAGCTTGTTGTCTTCGAAATAATGCAAGAGGAAATGAGTTACATGAAGCAGGAACAGGAAGCCTTAAGGAGAAAACTGACTGAGTTAAGATGAAAGGCGGGGTGGAGGGGCCTGGCACCATCAGAGTGGCATAATAAAAATCCACATTGGAGGTAGTCCCAATTGGATTTGATTATAGAAAATCAAGTTAGTCGTATGGAGGATAAATTTGAGAGGCTTACCCAGAATGCAGAAAAAAGAGAATGATGAAAAACTAGTTAGATAACATGTAAAAAGATAAAAGAACTGAAATCCAATCCAAGAATTAAGAATTATTAGTTTTTCAGAAGAAGAAACAAAAGCAACTATAAACAGAATTGTTTCTTGATCTAAAAAACAAACAAGCAAATAAATAACACCTGAAGTCATATAAATAAGCTAGTCAATTTAAGAGTGGGGTAAGCTAAATAATGCCCCCCCAAAGATATTTACATTCTAGTCTCCAAAATCTATGAATGTCACCCTGTGCAGAAAAGAGACTTTGCAGATATGATTAAGGATTTTAAAATGGGGAGATTATCCTGGATTATCTGGGTGGGTTCTAAATGTAATCATAAGTGTCCTTAGGAAAGAGAGTAAAGGCTATTTTACCACAGAAACGGGAAGTCAGTTTGATCAGGGAAGCAGAGACTGGAGTGATGCAGCCACAACCCAAGAAATGCCAGCAGCCGCTAGAAACTGGAAGAGGCAAAGAACAGATTCTCCCCTGGAGCTTCCAAGAAGGAGCAAAGCCCTCCCAACAAACCTTTATTTCGGTCCAGTGAGATTTATTTTGGATTTCTGTTTTCCATAATCGTAAAAGAAAATATACGTGTTGTTTCAAGCTGCTACATTTTTGGCAATTCATTACAGTAATAAGAAACAAATGCAGATTAAGATATTAATTTATTTAACAATTCTTGAAAAATATTTGTAACTCAAGAGAGAAATTAGGTCTAAACGCATCCAAGAAGAAAAGCAAAACAAAAATTAACAAATACGCTTTAAAAAAAAAATGTGACTGATCCCATGATTCTCCTGCACAAACTAAACTTCCAAATACAAAAAACTCCAAGAATTTCACTTATAGCCAAGTTAACATTCAATTTGTCCATACAAAAACTTAACTTGTAACTGAGACTTCTAGATCTCAAAAGATATATTTCTGAAAATAATTAAAAACAAAATGCTGAAAACCTGAAACTATAGTATAAAGTGCTTTCACGAGAGCATTGAAACTGGTAAACCAAACAGTACACCTCAATACTCACAATTGACACCAGTGGCAATCAGAATGAAAATATAAAACTTAATGTAAATTTTAATCTGAATAACAATCTAAGATCTAAAATTTATATTATGGCTATATGATTGGGAAAACAAAGGTAGATGATAAATGTATGCTAAATTTCTTATTTTGAATGTGGAAAAAACAAATGCCATTCTTACCACATTTATTTGCTTTTTCCCCATTTTTAGTTTGTGAAAACTTTTAAATACAGAAACAGCAGAAGACAAAACAATGTATATCTACATTTATACCATCTAGATTGATTGATAACATTTTCTCATATTTGCTTTACCTTAAATGTTTTACTTTTTTGGAGATACACACACATACTACATATGCAGTTATGTGTCACATGTTTCAGTCAAGACTAGAATGTATATAAAACAGTGGTCCCATAAGATTATAATAGTGCATTTTTACTATACCTCTTCTATGTTTAGATATGCAAATTCCATTTTGTTACAATTGCCTACAGTGTTTAGTACAGTAATATGCTGTACAGGTTTGTAGCCTAGGAGCAATAGGCTATACCATATTGCCCAGGTGTGTAGTAGGCTATAGCATCTAGGTTTGTATAAGAACGCTCTATGATGTTCACATAATGATATTGCCTAATGATACATTTCTCAGAACATATCCACATCATTAAGCAACACACAGCTGTGTGTGTACGTATATGCAAATACATATATATATATATATATATGTATATATAATTTGCTTCCTCCTTTTTACCCAAAAAGTACAATTTTATGTAAGCTAGTTTTCACTGTCTTTTGAAAAGAAAAAGTGTTTGATGATCAATTCGTACTACTATAGAGGATCTCCCCAACTACATAATACAAAACGAAACATTGTGATTCTTCATTTTGTGCCTGTAGTACAGTTTATTCAGCTTGCTCCTGTTGATGGGCATGTAGCTGGTGTTTTGCTCTTATAAATAAGCTACATTAAAAAACCTGTGCGTTTGCTGTTTTATACTTGTAGAAGTTTATCCTAAAGGTGGATTTCATGAAGTGGAATTCCTGGGTAAGAGAATCATAGGTAATTTTTCTTGATAGTGCCAAGTAATCTGCCAGTGGATTCACACAATTTTTCACGCTTATCAGAAATATGCAATAACTATTCTACAAATCTTTTCCAATTGAGTATGGGGATAAACTTTTGAATTTTTGTCAACCTGCTAGTAAGAAGTGGTATTTCAGTGTAATTTTGATTTATACTGCTCTTTGTGTAAGTGACATTGAGCCTGTTTATGTTTTTAAGATCATTTTTCTTTTCTTTGAATTGATTCTCATATTTATCTTTTTAATTTTTATGAACTCATTGTTTACTACAGGATTATTCCTTTATTTATGAAAGAAGTTGGAAATATTTTCTCCTATTTCATCACATTCATTTTACTTATGGAGCTTCTCTTCCAACTCTTACCTAAGCATCCCCTGATACACAGGCTTTTTATTCTTCAGGTATTTGAATTTATCAGTCCTCTTTCTGCTTCCAAGTTTTGAGTCAGCAATTATCAGAAAGGTCTTTCATATTCCCAGATTATAAAGGAATTAATGCATATTTTACTCCACTGAATCTATGGTTTCATTTATCTTACACATAGATTCCCGACCCATTTGTATTTTTCTAAATGGCTATTCAGTTATCTCAACAAATTTTTTATAGTCTGCATTTTCCCCCACATATTTTAGAGGTCGATTTTACCATATACCACATTTTATTTTATATTCATCCTTTGTTATTTTTTCTACTTTTGGGAGGTTTATACCTGTCTGTTCTGCATTACTTGTTTTTTCACAAAAAAAAAATTTATTCAGATTGCATTTAATTTATATATTAACTTGGGATGAATTGACGTATTTATGATGTTGAATTATGCTACCAAAACATATAGATGTCTTTCCACATATTCAAACCTCCCATTGTGATATTCAGGTTTAGTCTAATTCTTCCTAAATTTTGTTCTTTTCTTCTTTGTGTTTCTGGATATTTTATCTTTTTGTCCTGCCTAAATCTTCTCTACCATTATTTGTTCTAATGGCTTATCATTTGTTAAATGAAATTTTTACTTTTGTATATTAATTCTTATTCTGCTACCCTCTGAATACTCTTGCTGTTATGTATTGTACTGATTTTCTTAGGTACATTACCCTATCATATGGCAATAGACATAATCTTATCTATTCTTTTCCAATGCTTGTCTCAATATCTCTTACCTAATAGCATTTACCAGCACTTATACCTCTGAATAATCACATTAGTAATAGTATTCAAACCTTCAATCTTTTTTACTTTGGTGGTAAGGTGTCTAATGTTTCCACATTTTTTTAAATGCTAACTTTTGGAATAAGGTATATCTGTTTTAACGTATTAATAAAGCATCCATTGATTTCTCTTCCATTAATTGTTTTGGTCTATTTATATTAAATTAACAGTTGGTATTGAATTCTGTTGAATGCCTTTTCAACATTAGTAGAGGTAATCACAACATTACATCTATGAATTAATATGTGAAGTATTGATTTACTCATTGAACTATCCTCATATTTCTATAATAAACTTGGTCATGATTTATTATTTCTTAATATGCTAAAATTACGTTTGCTAACATTTTATTCAGGATTTTTCTCACTCCCTAATTTTCACTTTTTGTGCAATATAAACATTGTACATAGTTATCAATGTTTTCTCTATTCAAAATATATTTGGAGGTGGCTTTCTTTTCATGCATTAAAAAAAAGTAGTACTGGAATTATCTGTTTTGGGGCCAAATGTGTAGAATTTTCCTTGATAATATTTTACTATGTTGCTTTTTTTGTGGGATGTGGGGCTGGGATAACATGTAATCATATGTTTTAGAAAAACTTATTGATTCAAAAACTTATTGTCAATTTAGTTTTTTGTCTGCTTGAGTTGATTTGGATTATTATATTTTGCTATGATATTATGTAATTCTTTTGGTATTTAAAGGTATTTATAAAAAACATTCAAAATAGCCTGTTTTTATTTCTTTAATTTTCTGAATTTAAATGTTCATGTTTATCTTGCAATGTCTCAGTTTGCATATTTTTACTTTTATCCTTTTAATTTTCTTGTTCAAATTAGCTAAGAGTTGTTCTGTTTGTCTGTTCTTTTGATATAGTCTATATTTGATTCATTTATTTCTGTTATTTTTCTGTTTTCTAATTTTTTTGTTTTAATCTTTATTACATTCTTTTCATAATATTTTATTATCAAAAATTTGATGGCTTCATTTTCAATCTTTTATTTATGTTAATTTAACATTTACTTACAAATAATATTCCAGTTAGTATTTTAATTATATTGCACAGAGCCTAATATGCAGTGCTTTCCTTATTTTTTTTCAGAAATACTGCATGCAATATTCTATTCAACAGCTTTATATCAGTTTTCAATTTCCACGTAGAAGAAAATTGTGTTTTAAAATTTGTATTATTTATTTTTAACTTTACTATTTCTTTATAGTGAATAGATATCATTTTTAATATTTTTATCTTATTGAACTTACTGAGATTTTCCTTTGTAAGCTAATATTCACTCATTAAAAATTTATCTGTGTACTCTCATTTGTGTAAGATCAATATCTATTTTAAATTTTTTTACTTATTTCTTAGATTTTCAATATTTTTACTTATATTTTAGTTACTTAATTTTTCCATGAAAGCTGTGCCACAGTTCAATCTTTGATGTGTGCTTAAGTCTATTTCTTTTGTATCTTCAAATAGAATTTGTGCTTCATGAAAATTACTATGTTTCTTGATGCGTAGATGTTTATAATTATTATCTTCATTTTAAATTGTGACATTTAGCATTAAAAATTTTTCTTTGTGTTAGTCAAAGCCATTTATATTATTTTCTGAATTCTATCTCAGCAAATATCAAACACAAGCCATGCTTTCTTTCTTTGTATTTTTTTCATTTTCCTAGTATAGCTTTGCTTATGCCTTTATTTTTATTCATCTTGAAACTTGTGTTTGGCTTATAGTTGGGCTTTGCTCTGGAAACCAATCCTAAACATGTTTATCATACTAGATAAGTTGAATCCTACTTAATAATTTTAAATATTTAAGAAACACAGTTATAAGAATGTTTAAAAAATAGAGTAACAGCTAATAAAATTAACAAAAATAATAGCTTATTAGTCATGGGAAAGTCTGCAAGAAATCAATCCAAAATCTCTTGTAGCAAAAAAAAAAAAAAAAAAAAAAAAAAATTTAAGAGCTTCTGAACTTAAACAGACTAGGATTCTAACCTACTGCTTACTGTCCAAGTACTTAGTAATGTAATCATATCTTAAAATCCTTATTGCTAAATGAAGATAACAATAGCATATACGTTTTAGTGTTATGTAAAGGTTTAAATGACGTAATACTGTAATAGTGTTTGGCACATAGTATTTACTATTATTTCTAGCAAAGTATAATAATACATGTAGAGAAGAGAATAACAGATACACAAATTAATCAGTTGTAAGAAATGAAAGTGAGTACATATGAGTGTGACTCAATTTAAAAGTTTTATGTAATTATATGCTGTTTACAACATATCCAAATAATGCAATAGACAAATAATAGAGATTACCTACAAATTTATTAATTACTTCTAAAAAATATTTAAGCCTATGGGAAGATAATTACAAAGAACTCCACTAATATAAGTGAGATTACAGTCTTCTTGTTCTTTAGTAGACTAGATAGATATGAATATGGAAATAGAGCGATGGGAACTAAAATTAACAAATGGCAAAATAACAAAACTCTTCATTTAAAAATAATACTGTTTTACAATGTGTACTTGTGTAAAAAGTGGGACATATAATAAGATGTAAAAGAAAAGCTTTAAGAAATTTTCTAAACCAAAACTTTAGAAGTTTTTTTATATAATGCCTTAAACTTTAATAATAGAATTTCAAATAAACCAAAACATCTCAACTACTTTTGAATTTTTATAAAAATATTCTCCTAGTCATCCTTAAATCCACAATTAAATCATGAAAATATTTTTCTCAATATAGTAAACATTGAGAAGTGTTTAGCCAAACCTGGAGTATGGGAAACATTCAAAACATTTATGAATAAATACGGACGTCAAAATCTAACAACACGTAACTACACACTAGAAATGAGGAACAAGGTAGGAGGTACTGAGAAAGAACAGGAAAAGCTTTTAAAAAAATAAAAAAATAATAATTAGACCAAGCACAATGTATTAGTCTGTTCTCATGCTGTTAATAAAGACATACCCGAGACTGGGTAATTTATAAAGAAAAAGAGGTTTAATTGACTCACAGTTCCACATGGCTGGGGGGGTGCCTCACAATCACAAAGGAGGAGAAAAGTTGCTTCTTACGTAGCAGCAGGCAGGAGAGTTTGCGCAGGGGAACTCTCATTTATAAAGCCATCAGATCTCGTGAGACTTAATCACCATTACGAGAACAGTATGGGAGAAACAGCCCCATGATTCAATTATCTCCACCTGGCCCCACACTTAACACGTGGGGATTATTACAATTCAAGGTGAGATCTGGGTAGGGAAACAGCCAAACCACATTGCATAACAATACATTTGATCACTAATTCTTTTATTTTTAGATAAAACAAAAACAAAATAAAATATGAACCAATGCAATTAACTTTTTCAGAAGCAAATTAAGAATAAAAGATAGAAAATAATCTAAAAAAGAACTTGAAAAATAACCACATGTTGAGTAGATTTATAATGTTATAAGAATATATTAGCTATAAGCCTTTTCTAATAAACTTGGCCCTATCAAAGGAATGGAAAACATTAATTATCATAATGGAAGCTGTTGTTCCAATTTTAATCTTCAATGTTTAATTTTGTTTCAGTTTTAATCTTTAATGTGTAAATCTTTTTTAGAGTTAAAGATACGATTAATCATGAAAAAGTTTTGAAAGCTAACAAAGTCTTATCTAAAAGGGTGCAGTAGGCAGTATTATGCCCTACTAAAGATGTCCACATCAGAATCCTCAGAACCTGTGAATACATCATGCTACATAACAAGGTGAAATTTAGGTTACAGATGAAATTAAGGTTGCTAATCTACTGACTTGAGATAATCTTATATTAATCTATGGGCCTGCTATAATTATAAAGATCCTTATAAGTGACAGAGGAAGGCAGGAACATCAAAAATCAGAAAAGGAGATGTGTCAATGATGGAAGCAGAGGTCTGATGTGTTCCTTGCTTGGAGCATGAAAAGGGATTGTCAAAAGCTAAAGAATGTGGGCAGTCTCTATAAGCTGCACAAATCAAGAAAAGTGATTCTCCCTTAGAGACTGCAGATGGAATGAAGCTCTGCCAACACCTTGATTTTAGCCTCGTGAAACCTATTTCAGACTTCTAACCTCTGGGAGAATAAAAAAATACTTGCCTGTTTCTTGCAACCACTAAGTTTATAATAATTTGTTACAGCAGCAATATGAAACTAGTACAAATGACAAAATAATACATTTGTGTTGTTTGCAACCACTGTCTGTGATAACTTGTAGCAGGAGCAATATGAAAGCAGAACAAATGACTTCAAGTCCAGATGTCAGACAGATAAATAGATGATGATAGAAAAGTAGATAAATACATCGAAAAACTCCAATAACAATATTAGTAATACATACATGAGACAGCATATCAACACACATATGTATACCTACGAATTTAGAACATGCTAAATGTAGCATATGAGACAAATGGGAAAGGAGGAAGGACATTGCACTATTCTGTACTGTGCTACTTTATAAGTGTTTATAGAGTCTGAAACTCTTTACAATATAGTGAAATTTTTTCTACCTACACAATACTTGAAATTAAATCCTAGAAGGATTAAAAATGTGAACGTTTAAAAAAAAAGAACCATAAAAATACTAAGAAAAATATTTGTAAATATATGTAAAGTTGAAGAGAGGCTTTTCACTTTGAACAATGTATTACAAGCCACTGAAATTTTTCTATATATCAAAAGACAAGTGAGAAGCAAGAAAAAAATATGTGTAATGTTATTAAATATAAAGCTCTTACAAGTCCATTTATTTGCTCAAAATTTAAAAATAAAGTATTTTTAAAAGGACAACTTTCAACAAATTAAATTTAGCAGAGTTTAATTGAGCAAAGCACAAATCATGAATCAGAGTCCTTAAAACCAGGGGAGGTTCAGAGAACTCCAGTATCCAATAATGGGTAGGGAGTATTTATAGACAGAAAATAAAAGTGAAGTACAGCTTCAATGGTCCAGCTTGGGGTTTGATTTATTAGACATACTCTGATTGGTCAGCAGCCTGTGATTGGCTCGGACTTGGCTATTTGTTATGTTACTAAATTAGGTTTTCAGTTAGTTTATGTACTAAGGTAGGTTGCAGTTCATTATGTAGGAACTGAAAGTATGAAGACTGCCTAAGTACAATGGCCTCCTGCTTATTTAATTTTATAATAGCATTTCACAAATGAAGTATATGCATGTTTAATAAGTGCATAAATTTTTTAACCTTACTTCTTAGTAAGAGAGGTGCCAATTTAAGTCACAATAAAGCATGAATTTTTACCCAATAAACTAGCAATGATTATAAAATAGGAAATTGGGCATTTTAGATCAGAAAATGAATATCTCATAAAACTGCTGGTGGAGGTATACATTTATATTAGCAATCTTGACCAAAAAAATGGCAGTATTTAAATATTTAAAGATATGCCCATGTATTGACTTAAAAATTAGCATTTACCAATTTATTTCGTGAAGATGGTTATTGATATGATCAATTCATCTATGATCTATGGTAAAGCTCTAAGTTAAGATTTTCAAAATACCAAAAAATGGAAAAGAAGGAAAATAATAAGAGGGGGTAGGTAAAGTAAGTTATGGTACCATGCTTGTTGGTATACTCTATAGTAATAAAAATATGTTACAGAGACGTGTTTAATAAAATTTGGATAGCTCTTTGAATATGTGGGGCAGGGAATTAATTTTTATTTAAAAAATATGAAAAACTATACACCACAGTGGCCATGCTCCAAAGTGTTAGCAATGGTTATCTCCGGATTATGGGTCACTCTTATTTTCTTATTATTGTTTACTCCTCATTTCTACTTTTAAAAAGATGTATGCCTAAATTTATATGAAACTAAAACATTATGAAGAAATAAAGACCTAATGCAGTAATAGCTAAAAACACTGTATTGAGATGGAAATAAATGGCTGATTTTAGAGTAAATTAGTAACGTAACATTCTGTTTCTTCTGCATTGCTACTTATGTGGGGAAAAAACAATACCATCTAATGATTAAATTTGTAACACAGAGTGCTTTGCCTTGGCGATTAATTGTTAAGAGACAAAATCCACACTTTACATTACACTTTCAAGTAAATTGTTTTTGAATCTGCCATACACAGATATTTCTTCTTAGAAATATGATGCAGCTTTGTAACATTCCTACAACCTGTGTTACTACCATACAGTCTCTTCAACAGTCTGAACTATTCTGTTCTAAAAGTTCTTAGATCCTGGAGCTTTCTTTTGGATTCACGCTACCCAAATGAACTTGTCATTTCAAGTCATATGAGTTAAGAAGCATTTGCCTCAAGTGTGTGTTTTACTTTGTGTTTATATATATATATATATATATATATATATATATTCATAATTCTCATATAGAAAGTGATTTTCCCAGTAACAAAAGTAGCAGAACTGGTGCCAATTACCTTTGAGCTGATCAGTGATAGTCTGGTGTATTTCCAGTCCAATGAATAAAAGACACACATCCAAAAGGATTAACTTTCAGATTAGTTTAAGATCAGTGTGTTATTAAATCAGTGGATAGTAGTTATCTTTCTGAAAGTGCATGCTTTAAAAATAAATATTCTGTCAGCAAGCACTACTAAATTTGTCCTCAACATTCATATTAAGCAATTTATATTTTTCCCTCTTGCAGAACATATTGTTCCTTTGGCAGTGATATTTAGGCTGTATGCACCGAACTTCTCACGTGCAAATTTGTCATGTGAATTTTGCTGTTTCTTCATCGTTGCTTCACCAATTCTTCTGAGTCTTTTTTATGTCCATGCGCTCTTTCTCTTGGGCCTTTATATTTTTATTGCCCACTTCTCCAGTTGCCAAAATCTCATTCTACATCATTTTCTTTGGATCTCAGCTAATTGGAGTCTTTGAAAAATGCAGCCCAGCTGCCAATGATTAATCAGGTAAACTGCCAAAGCCTGGTACAACCTGATTTTGCTTCAAAGCCTCTGCCCTCACTGCTTTCTTTCAGCTCTAAGTTGGGATTTTAAAAACATGTCGTAGCCTGCATCTATCTTCCAATTATTTTAGTCTGAGGTACACATTTTAAATAAATTTAATTCAGTTGCAATTACATAAAGAAAGCTCTCAGAATATGTTAACAAATTTATTCATCATTCTATAGGTATGAAATTTGTTAACCACCCTATGAGTAAAAAATATTGGTCCATCCAGGAAGGGGTAACAAATTATTCAAGTAAGACATTAGCAAGGATTAATGCCTCAACCAAGTAACAAGGGATACCAGGAGTGATGCTTCTCTTAGGAAATTCAGTAATGAAAAGGATCAATGCAAAGCAAATTGTAGAAGGGTTTACTTGTTCATTTTAATGAAGAAGAGACTATTGGAGACCCTTAACTCATATTAAATAAGCAGTTTCATAGAATGTCTATATCTAATATTAGTCTGACGTGGCCTAGCTCTAACTTTTCTTGTTCTATGTTTCCTTCCACTTTACTGTCTAGTTAGGAATCTGAGTTTTCAAGTCTCTCACAATAAAAATGCACTTGTTGAATAGTCTATTTGGCTTGTATTAGCATTATTTTGCAGTTTCTACAACACAAATGATTGTCAAACCACACTTTTTCAAAATACAAACATACTAAGAAGACTTAGCTTTTTTTAATCCATAGTATTTCATAGTATAAATTTATTTTAGATTTGATTAACTATTCACTTACTCAAGGTTATACCTACAAAAAGTTAAATAATCAATATCTCATCACTAATTGACTTAGTCTATTTAAAATGTTCTCTACTATTATAAGAAAAATTGTAATTTTTATAAAGCTAGTAAATGATTATCAAATGTAGATAAGAGTGATGATCACTATTAATTGATTTTTTTATTAACAAATCTGCATATCTTTAGATTCGATATAGGGTACTAGTGATTGAAGCAGCAATTTTTTAATTGACTTTGTAAATATTAGTAACTAGTGATTTATTTAACCAGATGTTTCTATGCTTGCATGTTATACATGTTTCTAGGCTATAGTGGTCCTTTAAATTAACCACAGTTTTCTTTTTATTTATTTATTTATTTATTTATTATACTTTAAGATCTGGGATACATGTGCAGAACATGCAGGTTTGTTACATAGGTATACATGTGACATGGTATCTACATTAGGTTTTTCTCCTAATGGTATCCCCCCCTTTCCCCCTACACCCTGATAGGCCCTGGTATGTGATGCTCCCCTCCCTGTGCCCGTTATGTTCTTATTGTTCAACTCCCACTTATGAGTGAGAACATGAAATGTTTGGTTTTCTGTTCCTGTGTTAGTTTGCTGAGAATGATGGTTTCCAGATTCATCCATGTCCCTGCAAAGGACATGAACTCATCCTTTTTTATGGCTGCATAGTATTCCATGGCATGTATGTGCTACATTTTCCCTATCCAGTCTGTCATTGATGGGCATTTGAGTTGGTTCCAAGTCTTTGCTATTGTGAATGGTGCTGCAATAAACCTGTGTTGCATGTGTCTTTATAATATAATGATTTATAATCCTCTGGGTATATACCCAGTAATGGGATTGCTGGGTCAAATAGTATTTCTGGTTCTAGATCCTTGTGGAATCACCACACTGTCTTCCAAAATGGTTGAACTAATTTACACTCCCACCAACACTGTAAAAGCATTCCTATTTCTCTACATCTTCTGCAGCATCTATTGTTTCCTGACTTTTTAATGATTGCCATTCTAACTGGTATGAGATGGTAACTCATTGTGGTTTTGATTTTCATTTCTCTAATGACCAGTGATGATGAGCTTTTCTTCATATGTTTGTTGGTCGCATAAATTTGTTCATGTCCTTCACCAACTTTTGAATGGGTTTGTTTGTATTTTTCTTGTAAATTTGTTTAAGTTCTTTGTAGATTCTGGATATTAGCCCTTTGTCAGATGGATAGATAGCAAAAATTTTCTCCCATTCTGTAGGGTGCCTGTTCACTCTGATGAAAGTTTATTTTGCTGTGCAGAAGCTCTTTAGTTTAATTAGATCCCATTGTCAAGTTTGGCTTTTGTTTTTTCTTGCTTTTGGTGTTTTAGTCATGAAGTCTTTGTCCATGCCTATGTCTGAATGGTATTGCCTAGATTTTCTTCTTTTATGGTTTTAGGTCGTACATTAAATTAACAGATTTTTTACAACATAACATGAGTTTGAAAATTTTCAAACAATTTTGTGAACAGAACCAGTGTTCATCAAAAGTTAAGTCAATTGAATTTTAAAATATTAATTATAATATAATTACATGTTACAGGAGTTTCAAAGTGCAGTGAAACTACCTACCAGATGTAAAACAGAGAGCATTTGGAAATTACTTGAAAATTTGTATTAAGTGAATTTTAAGGGTCTATAATTTTTATATTCAAAATCACTTAGACATGTTAAGCCTTATATTAATTGACGGTACAATAGATTTGTCAAAATTGAAAATAATTCCTACTTCATTTTTAATAACATCTTATTGAATATTATTACTACTTAGAATAATATATCTCCAATCATGACAATGGTAGCAAAAACTCACGTAGAAGTGTGTTCGGTTGCATATTGTCATTGACATTGAACATGATACGAATGATGATCCCATTTAGAGTAATGCTTATAAATATGCATATAATTATAGATACGTAGATGATTGGATGGATAGGATAGAGACAGACCAAGATTTGATAAGTTCTGATTATTTGACAATCACTATGCTAAACGTTTTATACATTATCTTACTTATTCATATGTTTAGTAAAGGTTCAATTTATAAAATTTACTAATATTATTGGCAAAACCATAGACATATTAACACTTAATTCTCCTAGCATGTAATGGTATGTTCTTAATCTGAGTGTAGGAAAACTCTACAGTTGGTATATCACGGTTTCAGTTTTATGTTTTTGTTATGATTTGATTAGCATCTATATTTCCTGCTAGACCATAAACTCCATGAGGGAAGCAGAGACTGTCTGATTTTGTTTAGCATTGCAGCCCTTGTGCCTTGAATAGTTATTTAGCAGATGGCAGGAAACCAATAAATACTGATTTTAAAAATGAATAAATCAACACATGAATAATGAGTAGCTATGGTGTGCTCTCATTATCAAGATATTTAATTAATTTTATTTAAAATACATATAGTTTTTCATGCATGTATTCTTTAAATATTTATTATCCTAATTTTTTGTTAATTACTTAATAAAGATAAAACATTAAAACAAATAGAGAAAATAAAAACCAAGTTAAGAATATATTATTTAAAAGAAAATTTGGTTATGCAAGGATTGCTAAAATTTATTGAATGGCTTTTATAATCTAGGCATTACGTTGACTGCTTTTCATAGGTTGCTCATTTTATCTGCACAAAAATTACTGGTAATCTATTACTCCTTGCATAATAGATATTGTTATTATTCCTATTTTACCAATGACTACAGAGTCTTAAACAAGTTGTCACTTTCTAAAAAAACATTCCCTTGCTACAAAAAATTTCCCCAAGTGATAAAAACAGAATCCAGCCCATGAAGTCTAACTCAGGTCCTAGATTAGGCACTATAATATAAATGTTTTTGTTTTTCTATGTAAAACTACAAAGCATGTAACAGCATACGTGTGCCATTTGTTTGATTAAATATCTAGAAACATCTACATTAAATATCTAGAAACTTTCACAGTTTCTCCCAAAGAATATAAAGAAGAAAATGTCTCAATGTTTAACAACTAGTATATTTCTGTTTTATTTAATTTTCTTAATCTATGGTGTGACTGAAGACTTTTGGTGAGTTCAAGGTAAATTTCCAGATAATTGCTAAATTAATTGTTAAGCTGATCCTATTAGTCTGCATATCATTTTCTATATGCATATTAAAAAGTTGCTTTAGTAATATACTTCAAAACCAAAGTTTTAACAATTCTGAGTTGATATAGGGTTATCATTTAAAATATTTTTGTAGAAAGATAGTGCATCCTTCTTTGAGGTTCACATTCTCCAATATACAGTAACAGAGAATGTTAGTAAAATGCCAAAATATTCTGCAAAATATACAAAACAATGGATCTGTGTTCTTATAAAGGAGCAAAGATTGGAGATCGATTTTATTATTAGCCTTACCTTACAACATAGCCTCACTCTCCTTTGACTCTGTTACAGGCACTATTTAAGGTCAAGATATTCTGACTAAAGTTGCAATTTAACAATGAACTTAGTAATTGTCTGGATATTTTTATTATTATGTGTTATTTCTAGATTTGGATAACCTAGGTTAAAACAACCTAGTTGGGTGTGTTTTAGTTTCTCCAGCTCCAAGATTCTGTATGTAGGCTTGAATCTTTTAATCAGAGTAACCAACATTTGACACCTGGATGCTCATCCAAGGTTAAGGTCTTTGGAATCCTGCCTGATCCTTTCACATTTATATTTTCATATAATGACCTTGACTAAAGTTACTATATTTTCTATAGATCAAAGGTATAGAAATGAAGGTGTGTAAAGAATACACAATGTATCCATTGTTTAACATTTTTTAGAATGAGTGTGCATTGTACTGATTATCCAGTATATGATACAGTAGTATTAGTAGAGGCTTATCTTTATTGTAGAAAATATTTTACTATACATGTGTCCTTTCATGACCTTTTGCAATACCTAGCCTTTTTTTGTGAATATCCAAGCCCTAAGCCATGATAACTATATTAATTAACCACTGTATCAAATAACCATAATTTTGCTTTCTTTTTCTAATATTCACATCCTTTCTCTGAACATACCATGTTACTATGTCTTACTACAGATATGTTCCCTTGATCTCTCCTTCCTGCCCCTTATGCAGTCAGTAGTGTTGCCGCCGTTTACCTTCCTACTTGCTGCATTTCATGTCATCCTCTTTATTACTACTACTATAGCCTTAGTTCATTTTCATCACGTCTCTCTTCTACAGTAGTCCTCTGTCCGGTCCCTGTACCTACAATCTATGTTCTGCCCTGTTGCCAAAGTGATCTTTCTAAATACAAAGTTGATCAGGCTTATAATTATCAATGCATTCCCAAGTTTTAGGATAAAGTTCAAACTCCAAGTTTTACTTGTAAGATTATTGGCTACTACCTATATAAGCATGGATTCCCACTGCTGGCTGCCACCTATAGAAGTATCAATTCCCACCCTTCCTCAAATTATAGACTCTCTTCCAGATTGTAAAACAGTGAAATTTTAATGTGTTCATTTGTTTTTAATAAATTGTATATATGTCTTGCTCAAAAAAAAAAAAAACAGTTCACTTCCAAGCCTTCCAAACCTGTTTATATATCCCCTCTAACAGAATGCTTTTGTCTATTATACCTATATATGCTGCTGACTGACACTAAACTTTTTTGGATCGTCCTTTCTACTGGAAAGCCTACCTAAAACACTCTGTTGATATACTCCTCACCCTCACTTGAGCATACTCTATGCACACATTAATTGTGATGATGACATGACACTCTATTACCTATTAAAATAGTTGGTGATTTGTCTGTTTGGTGGACCATAAGCTTTGTAGTAGATAGCCTCTATAATGGCCCATAACAATCTCTGCCTCCTGCTGTGCATAACATTGTGAATCTTTTCCCCTGGGTGTGTCTGAACTTACTGTTTTACTCCTAACAAAAGAATACAGTAGGCCAGGCGCGGTGGCTCACGCCTGTAATCCCAGCACTTTGGGAGGCCGAGGCGGGTGGATCACGAGGTCAAGAGACCGAGACCATCCTGGTCAACATGGTGAAA